>OVBI01000862.1:0-49864 GCA_900406495.1 Sisymbrium altissimum
ATGAGATTATAAAGGGCAAAACAACAATCTCTGTCATTGAGGTACTATTCAATATCTTTGTTCAGTGCAAACCATAGTGCAAGTTTTGGTGTCTGAACGTAGTGAACTTCTTTTTCAGGTGAGTCCGGATGGTAAATAGTTCTCTGTTGCGTCTCTTGATCGTAGATTCGCGTATTCTGGGTTAGAACTGGTATACTAAAGCGGGTAAATGACGAGTCACTTGAGGAATAAGCTTACATATTCTACTCTCCTTTCCTTGCATGTTTCACATAACTATTGAGTAACCATTTATTCTACTGAAATTATTAGGTGGCCCAAGTGCTGTAGAAGAGTGATGCTCCATTGAACAAGCTTTAAGAAATTGACTTAGAAAAATATACAGGAATGTAAAGGCTGGGGGGTACTCATGATATATATTTGCGGGTATTCACAATATAAAGGAGACTGACCCCTCCTGCAGTTTCATGATTTACTCGACAAGTTTTTGTTAATGAAGATGATAATGATATGGCTAATTACCAAAATGAGAAGAAAAGGTCTGATTCTTAACCTTTCTTAAAATACTTAAAATATTAATTCTTAGATATACGCATTGAACAAATCACTAACTTAAAAAAAATTCATTAGAAATGAAAAATACAAATAAAATTTTACTATTACCACATCAGTTAATATGAAATAGATAATCTAATATAAAAGAGGATAATACATGGAATTAATATTAGATTTACTCAAATGTTAACCTACCAATTTGATTTTTTATTTTCCAAATTAAGTAATGTTAAATCCTTTTATGTTCAACATCAAAAAAATATACCAATAAAAACTGAATAAATTAATAAAAACCTATAATACAACACAAACTGAATTTAAAAAAAAAACAAATGGAAAATATATTTTTCTGTAGTCATCATTATTACGATTGAACTTATAGTATTTGGATATTAGATTAAATAGAAAAAATTAACAAATAAAATTATATAACATTTATTTGGGTAACAAATCTAATAATTTTTTTTTTATTATGGGAAAAAAACAAAAGCTTAAGTAAAACACTTTTGATTAAAAAATGTAAACATTTTTAAAATTTATATCCATAATCAAATAAAAATATCAGTGTAAATAAATGATAATTAAATAACACATGTATAAAATAAAAATGCAAATGTAAAAAAAAAAAGTATAATTTTTTTAAATGTTGAACATGCACAAATAATAATTTTTAGAATGAATAGTATTTAGTGTACAGCAAATGTAAAATTGGAATAATTATAACATTAACTAAATATACATAATACAATTTAAAAAAAATCAAAGTAAATATAAATTCAATAATCAGTTAAAATTAAATAAAAATATAAATCCGCGCGTATGCGCGGATACTCACCTAGTTTCTATTTAAATATTGACGAGATCTTTACAACTTTTACTCAGATCTTTTCATATATCAATTTTTACTTATAAGTAATTTTTCAATATATATATTTTTAGTAAGGTTATGTTATTATATATACACATAAATTTTTTTAGGAGGCATATGTGTTTCAAGAACAACGCATTGACAGCCTTGGTTTCCATAACTTTTATTGGGTATCTAGTGTTTTTAAAAGTTGACGAATAGAAGAAAAAAGAGAGAAAGAAAACCTTTACAAAATGGAATGTAAAGCAGTTACAGTCGCATCAGTTTTTTGCTTTTTTCATTTACCATTTGTATCTGTTTTTTTGTTTGGACATTTTAGACCTGTTTCGAAGTAGTTACAGCCACATCATTCTTCTTACATGCTTGAATAAAACAATTTTTTTTTATAATTAGTTTTTAGTTTTTTTTTAATAGTTTCAGTTTATAATTAGTTTTATTTTTTTAATAGTTTCAGTTTTTTTTTAAAAAGTTTTTTTACTGCATAAATTTTACTATTATAAAAATATTTTTATTTATAATAAATCATGATTTGGACCATTATTATTATGGGATCGACACTGAAAATTCATGACATTTTATCTTTACAAAAATACTATTGCCTTATCAAATGTTACAATATACATACACAACCACAGATTACCAACATTTTCTATATAATAATACATATATACATCCACATATGTCCAATACTCTAAGCTATAATGTAGAACATATACACATCCACGTCTTATCAAACTTTTTTTATTTACATACAGAACTACAACCAATTCACATTAAAACAATATATAGAAGTCAAACATGTATTTTTTTTATGTACATACATAACAATAGTTTTATTCTAAAAAGTGCTAAACGCTCAAATACATCTAAAAATGTCAAAAATGCATATTGAATATTGAAAAGTGATATCTACCCAATTCTTTTTTATAATGTCTTGTAAGGATTAACTAATTACATAGGTGGTTTTTTGTCTTTAATTATAAAGTAAAAAAAAAACAAAAAAGTAAAAAATATAGATAGTGAAAATTTTTTATTGTAAACTCAACTTCAGTGTAAGCTAAAGCTAGAATAAAAAAATATCATGCATGTTGGGGCTGTAATTTGTAAGGCACAAGTATTTACTCATGAAAACTAAGAAAATGATTATATTGCCATAAAATGTGGTCAAATAAACATATCAGAGTGGCGCAGCGGAAGCGTGGTGGGCCCATAACCCACAGGTCCCAGGATCGAAACCTGGCTCTGATAAATTCAACTTTTTGTTTTTAGACAAAAAAAAAGGAACAAATAAGAATTTTTATTTTTATTTTGTTAGAGGAAATGGAACAAAGAATGATAATGGAGAAAATTCGGGAGCATCTTCAACTGAGCGAAGAAGACGTTGACGACGGTGAGGCACCGAGAGTGGAGGGAAACGTAGGTAAAGGAAGAAGCTTTTACGAGGATTTCAGCCTCAGAGGAATCCGAGTCAACCGAGTCGACCCTGGTTTCATATCTTGCACTTTCAAGGTTCCTCTTCGTTTGACGGTTCGTCTTCATCAATCCCTTATTGCTCCTTTGACTTCAGATTCTCCCTGGTTGTTTAAATATTGGGTGTATATTCGGTTTTCTTACAAGAGCAGACTCTATGAGAAACCAAGATTAGGGTTATGGACTTTCTTGTTTTGTAATAACTTGTTATGGTTTTGGAAATAGGATGCGAATTAGTACGGTCTTGTAAGATGTTGGCATCGTTGTTGAGATGTTTGAAGATGAGAATTCGGTTGTAGTATGATCCAATTTTATCAAATCTCGTTGTTGAGATGACTTTGTTGTTGTTGTCTTTGAGATGGTGTTGATCTTGTTAAGGGTTTGATAATGGCAGGATAGAGACGGGAATCTAGCAAATGGTGCAATTGCTAATCTTGTGGATGAAGTTGGTGGAGCAGTTGTATATGTCGAAGGTTTACCCATGAATGTTTCAGTGGACATGTCCATTGCTTTCCTTTCAAAAGCTAAGCTTGGTGTAAGTCTACTCAATCTTTAACTAGGGCCTTTTTTGTTGCTAAACTACTATGATTTGCTGAGAAACTTGTAGGAAGAAAGATGGTTATTGAAATGGAAATTTATTTTTTCAGGAGGAGCTGGAGATAACATCGAGAGTGTTGGGAGTACGAGGAGGTTATAAAGGAACAATCGTTGTAGTGAGAAACAAGATGACTGGAGAGATTATTGCAGAAGGTCGACATTCTTTGTTTGGCTTACAAGCTAGTAAGCTCTAATGTCAGATCTTTCTCTTGGTACTGTCGAAAAAGATCTTCAAATTGTTTCAGTATTACGGTTGGCTAAATTTGGTTTGGGGTTTGTGACTTTGTGTTAGGTGAATTTCTCCTTTTCTGGTTGTGAAAATAAAACATTTGTAGATATAATTTAAAAAGATAAAAAGTAAAAAACCTTTGTGGATTTTGCAAGTTGTTGAGTAACCAAAACGATAAAGTATAAACTGTAAACAATTCTCTTCGCTTACTTCCATCTTAAAATTTAACACAAACAAATTGCCCAGCAAGAATTATCGATACATTGGAAACTAAAATTAAACAGCAGAAGCAAAAATTCAGAACGGAGATATTGCAAGAAATTCGCAGTACAATTTAGCTGACATTAGCTTCTACTGAGACGAACTAGTAGCAGCAGCATCAGCAGATTGCTGAGATGAGGATCCTGATGGTGCACTAGACGTAGAGTCAGATGCAGGAGCAGAGGCTGAGCTTGGAGGAGGAGGATTAGGCCTTGGACCAGGACCCGGTTGTTGCGGATAAGGATGAGCAGCTTGTGGTGGGCCATGTTGGTAAGGAGGATACTGCTGGTAAGGTTGTTGCATATATCCTCCATATGGCTGTGGCGGGTATGGCTGGTGCGGATAGTGGCCATGTGGTTGCATCGGGTAAGAGGAAGAAGAAGCTCCTCTGTTGTCACTTGCGCTTGAACCACTGTCTTGGGGCGAAATGACTGCACCCATTCTCTGAGGGTCCATTGACGGGTAAAAGGGTCTGTCTTGATGAGGAGGCTGTGGTGGTGGTGGGTGCATATAGTACTGCTGCATTGGAGGTTGATTATGCTGCTGAGATATCACGGCTCTAGGCAACAATCCACTGTGAGCCACACCTCCTTGCTGCTGCGAGCCACCATCTGGATCAGTTTTGGGAACTTGAGGTCTTCCCCAAGTGAGTTTAAGCCTCTGACCGTTGACAACTAGCTTGTTGCTGAGCTCTTCTGCAGCTTTCTCTGCTCCTTCTCTGGTCGTGTACGTAACAAACGCACATGCTTTCTCCGCCAAGATTCTGACGGATTCGATTTCTCCATAGGCGTAGAATTGATCTCGTAGGTCTTGCTCAAGGACTCTCGAGTTTAGCCCACCAACGTAAAGCGTTTTGATGCTTTGATCCTCTGGAGTTTCCAAAGTGCCCATCTCACCAGCCTTTCCAAGTAACTTCAACGCTACTGGATCGTTTACACTGCAAAATGTGAAAAACAAGATGAGAAAACAATCCCAAAATCACCAATATGAGATGCAATTTAGCAAACTTAGGCCTAGAACTGAAAATGATCATACTTAAAATGAAAGTCAGTAGTTTGCTTACCCATAGTAACGGTCTTTTATGTTCTGCTGGGATAACTCGCCTGTTTCAGGCATCTCATGCCGGTATGGACACTCAGCGCCTCTTGTACACTCTCCCCTAATGAAGAAACTACAAATATGTGCTCGATTCCTCTTGTAGTATGGCGTTGTTCTTTGAAGCATACGAATGGTATCATTAGGACGAATCTTCCCAAAAGAAGATTCATAATCTAGTCCAGCTCTCGTCTACATAAAAAAAATCAAACTCAGTTCAATAAGCCATTAAAACAAAACCGAGCCTTTCATCATGATCACAGACAGTATTACCAAATCCCAAATAGCAACTAGAAAGATTGAAAGCTTGAACACACAGTCATACCTTTCGATCATGTTCTTCAGCGAAAAACTCTCTGTTGACATCACTTTTGGGGATAGAATCATGAGTACTAATGTTGAGCGCCGTGTCTCTGACCTGAACTGGAAGACCATACTCAAGATCCAAGAGACAGACTTGGCACACATTCTTCAACTTACAGCATGTCTGACAAACTTCGGTTTTCTTGTATCTAGCATCACGACCAGGTCTCCACCTGAAAACCGTGAATGGTCGGGTACAAATCTTGCACTCTTTATCATAATCCGCCTTTGTCTGCATCCCCAAAAAACAAAAACACAATTCATCAACTAAACAAGACCCACAACAAAACCATACTAACATCAGAACACAGTAAACTCTTTGGAAGCAAAACTCAAGATCTTTAACATAATTAGCAGACACAATCGTTTAGGACCAAACACATATATCAATTCGAGCTATAAGTTCATGAGTTCGGATATAAAATCGCCTAAACCCTAAAATTCCAAATCACTAAATATCAGCTCCAGCACTAAATCAAAAGAGCACGGAAATGGATGAAGAAATGAGATCCTAAACAAGATTCAGGAACTGCTTATAGAATATAACCCAAAGTTCAAGAAATCGAAGTTCTTCGAGGAGATGAGGAAGCGATGAATTTACCATTCGGACATAAGGATTGTCACCGAGACAAGACTCGCAGATGATTGGGAAGTCAGAGCGTTCCCACCCATCAGCGTCGTGGTCTCTCAGTATTCTATGCGCCATTCCTTAAACTCTCTTCCTTCCTCTCGATTCCAGTCTCCAACACGACGGTCACCGGAAGGACTTTCGTAGGGCGAAAGAGCAGATTTGCTTTCGTTTTGATTTTTGGTCTATATTGAAGCTAGTCCAATGTAAAACCGAATTAAACCGGTCACAACCGACTCTAAGATCAGATATTTTTAATCTGGTCGTTCTTTTTGAAATATATGGGCCGAATGTCAGCCTGGCCCATTTAAAGAAAGGCTTTAAGTGGTGTGTACCGAAGTTTGTATACGGTCTCACACAGGTGATTATTCTTCGCCTTCCCACTAAAACAAGAAGCGGGAACGAAATACCCTAAAATGGCTAAAAGACCGCCACAAACTCAAGGCGTTTAATAATCGATTCCCGCGAACTCATTTTCCCACAATCTTCATTTCATCAAGAACCCTAGAGAAAACACCCTTTAACCAGACGATTCGACAATTCCCCAAGAAGGAGAAAGAAGAAGATGTTGGAGCTTCGTTTAGTTCAAGGCTCTCTGTTGAAGAAGGTTCTTGAATCAGTCAAGGATCTGGTGAACGATGCCAACTTCGACTGTTCCAGCACTGGCTTCTCCCTCCAGGCCATGGACTCCAGCCATGTCGCGCTCGTGTCTCTTTTGCTGAGATCTGAAGGGTTTGAGCACTACAGGTGTGATAGGAACCTCTCCATGGGGATGAATCTTGGTAACATGTCCAAGATGCTCAAATGTGCTGGAAATGATGACATCATCACCATCAAAGCTGATGACGGAAGCGATACCGTCACTTTCATGTTCGAGAGCCCAAGTAAAGTTTCCCCCTTTTTCCCCCCACAGATCGATTTTATGTATCTTAGGGCTTTGTCTGTTGTTGTTGTTTGGTCACTTGGTTCTGTGATTTATAGTTTTCATTTGCCAAGAAGTTGAATTGACTGATGAGAATGAAGCACAAAGACTAGAGTTTTCTTTAGAGAAAGGAAGAAAATGAAGTTTTTTTTTAATGTAGACTATGTTAAAAGGTGTGCGTAATCTTATGATTCGAGTGTTGTTGATGATGCAGCACAAGACAAGATTGCAGATTTTGAGATGAAGCTGATGGATATCGACAGTGAGCATTTGGGAATCCCTGACGCTGAGTATCACTCAATTGTGAGAATGCCCTCTGGTGAATTTTCCAGGATATGCAAAGATCTCAGTAGCATTGGTGACACAGGTAAAATGCATTGTTGTTTCTGGTTGTAGTGATGGAGAGGATTAAGAATTTGGTCTTTTGAGTTTTCTCCTAACATTGTTGTGGTTTTGATTGTTATGATTGTAGTTGTGATCTCTGTGACAAAAGAAGGTGTCAAGTTTTCAACAGCTGGTGATATTGGGACAGCTAACATTGTACTCAGGCAGAATACAACTGTCGACAAAGTATGAACAACAGTCACAATTCATCCAGAACCTTTTTCTAAAATATATGTTGAATACAATGTTGAAGTGACCTTTTTTCTTTTAATGTGTTTTGCAGCCTGAAGATGCAATTGTGATTGAGATGAACGAGCCTGTATCGCTTTCATTCGCGTTGAGGTACATGAACTCTTTCACGAAGGCGACTCCTTTGTCTGAAACCGTGACAATCAGTTTGTCCTCGGAGTTACCTGTCGTGGTGGAGTATAAAGTGGCGGAGATGGGTTACATTCGATACTATTTGGCTCCCAAGATTGAAGAAGAAGAAGACACTAATGCCTAAAATGTTTGCTTATGGCTACATAACTTTAGGAACTCGTGCTTGTTGCTTTAGGAAGTCGTGCTTGGTGAATGCTTATTTTTTCTCTTTGCTGGTATCCTTTCGTTAAGATGTCTGTCTATTGGATTCTGTTGTTTTCTGGACTTACTATGTTACTGCAACGCTAGTATCCTTTCGTTAAGATGTCTGTCTATTTGGATTCAGTTGTTTTCTGGATTTACTATGTTACTGCAAAAGCTAGATTAGCTCATTGTAAAACAAGTTCAGCTGGTTTTGCAATTTGGCAAAAAAAATCTGTTTTAACAATTTCTTCTTTTTTGTTCTTCGAATTTGCAAACTGAAAAAAAGAACAAAATGTTACTTTCAAGACACAAATCAGTCTGCGTAGGAAAACCAGACTCGAGATCATTGGAATAAGAGGAAAAGAAATGTAACAGTTATATATCACAGATGCACTTGATTAGAGAGATTGCCTCCAGTCTTCTCCTGCGTACACAGCTTGATCCCCAAGCTCTTCCTCAATCCGAAGCAACTGCAGGAAGATTTCAAATGTCTTTCAGTTTTTCGTAAAGAGCACTTTATCCTACTAATAGCACTAAACATGAATTAAAGACAAGATCTAGCAACTAAATGTACTACATGGCTGCTCCAAGCTGAATCATTACCGATTGAAGGAAATTATTGCATAAGCTACGCTGCATTATCCATATAACTTGGCCTATGTTGCTAAGGATTCACATACCATTTGTGTAATTTATCAACTCCAAAGTCTTAACCGCGTATATTGAACTATTTGACCTTTAGTGGATGAGGGTATAAAACAAAATAGTTTGGAGAAAGATACAGACCTGGTTATATTTCATAGTACGTTCTCCTCTGCAAGGAGCACCAGCTTTGATAACACCTGTTGCAAGACCCACGGATAAGTCAGAGATGAAAGAGTCCTCTGTCTCTCCACATCTATGAGATGTCACCACACCCCACTGAGCATCCCTTGCCAGTTTCACTACTTCAATCGCTTCTGTTACTGTACCAATCTGATTCACCTGTATCACAGTATGCATGTTATGTTTTTGTCATTACTTAGACATTAGCAGTCCTATCATACAATACTATAACAGGCATACGAGACACAAATTAGCGCATACGATATACCTTGAGAAGAAGGGAGTTACAAGCAGACTCCTGTATTGCCCGCTCAACACGTTTTGAATTTGACATCAACAAATCATCACCTACCACCTGCAAAAATTACAATACTGAGGTTTAGACGATGATAATGATTGCACAAACAGGTTTTATGTTTCTAATTCTTGGAAAGAATGGCTAGTCTAGTTTGTTTTATGTAAAGATCTGATTCCCTGAAAACATTTAGAAGACAGTTTGATCTGAAGCAACACACAATCTAGGTTCACCATTTCTAATAGGGGAAACCGAGTTGGACCTGACATATTCCGAGACCGGAAAAAATCTTGGTGTGTTCCCAATCTTCCTTGTCAAACGGGTCTTCTATAAACACAATTGGATAATCTAATAACACAAGGAGACCAAACAGAAAATAAGGTCGTCAGAGTTCTAAAATAGACCCAAAAGAAAATCTAGCAAAACGGGTACAGACATACCTGCACATAGTTCTTTGTACATGTCTATCATATCCTCCGCTGACTTGAAATTTTGCCCAGATTTATTAGGAGATTTGATATCTAAATCATACTTGGTACCTGCTCAAGAAAGCATCGGGAGTATAAATTCCACAAAATACAACATAGCAAGAACTTGCCAAAAGCATGATATGGATAAGGCTACACATTTAATAATTATGAATGACAATGCCTAGAACTAAACAAAGACTATCCATGGCTACAAGTAGCCTCACAAAACCAGTTTGGTAAGAAGCAGAATATTACCTATACAAAAATTAGTGGCGGCAACATCAATAGCTATCTTTATCTTATCACTGTATCCTGTTCGGTTGATAGCTTCTTTTACAAGCTCCAAACCTTCCTTGATGCTGCATACAGTTGCAGTTATGTATATCAGGTATTAATTCAAGAAACTTTAATACAATTTTCTCACTTTTGACTGATGCCGTCACGACAAGCTGCAGATGCAAGAAGATAAGATATCACAGAGGGAAAATATAGTTACCTTGAGATATCTGGAGTAAGGCCACCATCCTCACCAACATTACACCCCAAACTACCATTCTTTTCTGTAATGACAGCCTGCCATATACAGCAATAGATCATATCTCACGTTTCTATACAAAGTAAAGATGCAAATCGAAAAGTAACTTTCAGAAAGCCATATATCTCTGAAAATTGACCGACCTTTAAATGATGATATGTCTCAGATCCCCATTGCAGGGCCTCCTCAAATCTACTTGCTCCAACTGGGAGAATCATAATTTCCTAACAATATATGTTATGTTGTAAATGTGTAATTAAAATTACTTGAAAACCAAAAGTACATGTGTAAATAGAAAACCAAAAGTACTGAAGACTAAAAAACAAAAGTATTCCTTGGATGAGAAAAGAGGTAGAACTTTAATGGACTCAATTTTTTTTTGAATACCTGAATAGCAAAATTATTCGAAGCATGATTCCCGCCACTCAAAACAGTGAAGGCAGGTACAGGTAACGTCATGTTTGCTCTGCCACTAAGATCAGAAAGATGCTTGCACAGAGGGACCTAATATATATATCGCTTCTATCAATATCTCCTAACTAGAGTATGCATGAATTACATAGGATAAAAAAGAAAATGTTGTGAAGACTTGATACCTCTTTCTCAGCAGCTCCAGCCTTACATGCAGCAATGGACACAGCTAGTATAGCATTAGCACCAAGCTCATTCTACAAGTTAAATCAAAACAATTCGTGAGGAAAATATAAAAAACCATATAGATTCCATTAATTTGTTACAGAGTTTCCCCACCTACCTTCTTTTCAGTTTTATCCAAATCTATCATCGCATGATCAATCTGAGCCTGAAGCTTTGGGTCCATACCGATCAACGCCTCGGAAATTTTCTCATTGATGTTCTTAACAGCTTTAGCCACACTGTTTCCAAGATACATTCCTTTGTCTCCATCACGTAGTTCAATAGCTTCATACCTACAATCATTCTCCTCATGTCAGGCTTATCTAATTCGAATTCTATTCTAAGAGATAAAAGTCAATTCAGGATCAAGCATCAACTTAAAAAATTCAAACTAACTCAAGCCGTTCAATCACAACATAAAGAGAAGACGAATCCTCACGTTCCAGAAGAATCGCCACTGGGAACAGAAGCACGAAAAACGCCTTTGTTAGTGTGTAGATCCACTTCAACTGT
Organism: Sisymbrium altissimum; assembly: GCA_900406495.1. Taxonomy (NCBI): domain Eukaryota; kingdom Viridiplantae; phylum Streptophyta; class Magnoliopsida; order Brassicales; family Brassicaceae; genus Sisymbrium; species Sisymbrium altissimum. The sequence goes on from OVBI01000862.1 coordinate 11,208, forward strand.
TGGAATCCCTCTGCTATCAAGGATCTGACGTGCTTTGACTTTCGTAATCACAGATGAAACCGCTTTCTTCATATGATTCGCCTGACAAACATTTCCCAATTGAATACTCATTCGATTAGCATATCGTTTAACGCAGCAGCACAATTTTCACATCGATGGAGAAAAAGAGGCGAATAGAAAACGTACGATGAAGAGAACGGGATCTGAGGTTTTAGCCCTAACGGCAGCATTGACGGCGTCTTCGATTTTCCGAGAGAGAGAGTGCTTGTCTAAGTACTCTTGCACAGACATCTTCTTCTTCTTCTTCTTCCTCCACTTCCTTCGATATCTTCAGGTAATTTCTCGATGAACGATTTCAGCGTCAAGCAAGTTTGAATCTGATGACATTCCTTTTTCCGATTTACGGCTCCGGTTCAGGCTCCAATAAGCATATTCAATCAGGAAAATGATATCCGAAAACGACTACGTTTCGTTTGGAGAAAACATGCGTGTCGTTTGAGGTTTCGGAAGTAGTACATCACGACGTTTTAGATTTTTTTTCTGGAAGAGTAAAGCCCATTGTGGAAATTGGCCCATTAGAAGTCTCACGTGCGAATGCCAGGTTGGAAAGTAGGAACCGCTTTTGAATCTCTCTGTAAGGCACGTGCGATGCCGTTTTAGTAACTGCTCCTTTGGGTAGATTCCAGCTGTCATCATAGAAAAAAAAGAGGCCCACACAGAAAACAGATTACGAAATTCAAAAAGAGATTTTTAACTTTTTTCACGAGCCATTAATTTTTTGAAATTTCCACCCGTTGCCACCTCGATTTACGTGGCGACATCTTAACCGTTAATAGCTAATATTCCCATTTTGAATTACCAAATATTAGCCGTTAAAACCTCTTTTTCTTTATAAAATGGACCCTCTCTCTTCCCCTTCTCTCCTAACTCCTAAAAGATCCTCTCTGCTCCTTCTCTTCCCTTTTTCAAAATCTCTCTCTCTCTCTCTCTCGCTTTTAGATCCGTTTTTAGGGTTTTATTTCTTCATTAAGCGAAGATGCGTGAGATTCTTCATATCCAAGGAGGACAGTGCGGAAACCAAATCGGTTCCAAGTTCTGGGAAGTGGTTTGCGCCGAGCATGGCATCGACCAGACGGGACGTTACCAAGGAGATTCCGATCTACAGCTTGAGAGGGTGAATGTTTACTACAACGAAGCGAGTTGTGGAAGGTACGTTCCTCGCGCCGTTCTCATGGATTTGGAGCCTGGAACCATGGACAGCGTTAGATCTGGTCCTTACGGTCAGATCTTCCGTCCCGATAACTTCGTCTTCGGTCAGTCCGGTGCTGGAAACAACTGGGCCAAAGGTCACTACACGGAGGGTGCTGAGCTCATCGACTCGGTTCTCGACGTTGTTCGTAAAGAGGCTGAGAACTGTGACTGCCTTCAAGGTATAATAAACCGTCTCCCTATTTCTATTGATTCGAACCGGTTATTTCTGATATTTGAACGGTTTAATTAATTGTGGTTTTGGTATCCTTTTGGTTTAGTTTAATGTACTTTAAACCGTCTCCCTTTCTCTATTTAGAATTATTGATTCGAACCGGTTATTTCTGAATTTGAACGGTTTAGTTAATTGTGGTTTTGTTTTTTGGATTATAGGATTTCAGGTGTGCCATTCCTTAGGAGGAGGGACTGGTTCAGGAATGGGGACTTTGTTGATATCGAAGATTAGGGAGGAGTACCCTGACCGTATGATGCTGACGTTCTCTGTGTTTCCGTCACCTAAGGTCTCTGACACTGTTGTGGAGCCGTACAATGCAACACTCTCTGTGCATCAGCTTGTTGAGAACGCTGATGAGTGTATGGTTCTTGATAATGAAGCCTTGTATGACATTTGCTTCCGTACTCTCAAGCTCAGCACTCCAAGCTGTAAGTATTCCGTACTCTTGTGTTGTTTGATGGCTTTGCTATTCGTTAGTAAGATGAGATTTGTCAAGAAGTGTGTATACGTTTATGTTGGAAAGTAATCAATAAGGAAAATGCTATGATTTGAACTTTGATTTGCTGATGTGATCGAGAGACTTGTCTCTTTCCTGATGTCCCTATGGTTCTACTTTTGTTTGGTTGATGATTTGCTGTTCGTTGGTATAATGGTATCTATGAAGCATTTATCATGAAAGCTTATATCAATGACTGATGGAAAGTGCTATAACTTGATCATACTACTCTTACATGATGTTTCATTACCTAAAGTCTTTCTACTATGATTGTTGACATAGATTCTTTATTGGTTTGCTGAATTGTGCAGTTGGTGATCTGAACCATTTGATCTCTGCAACCATGTCTGGTGTGACCTGCTGTCTAAGGTTTCCTGGTCAGCTTAACTCTGATCTTCGAAAGCTTGCTGTGAATTTGATTCCATTCCCTCGTCTTCACTTCTTCATGGTTGGATTTGCTCCTCTCACCTCTCGTGGATCTCAGCAGTACCGTAACCTCACTGTCCCAGAGCTGACCCAGCAAATGTGGGATGCAAAGAACATGATGTGTGCTGCTGACCCAAGACACGGTCGTTACCTCACTGCTTCAGCTATGTTCCGTGGCAAAATGAGCACCAAAGAAGTCGATGAACAGATGCTCAACGTACAGAACAAGAACTCCTCCTACTTTGTTGAATGGATCCCAAACAATGTCAAATCAACCGTCTGTGACATTCCCCCAACTGGTTTGAAGATGGCTTCAACGTTCATCGGTAACTCAACTTCGATCCAAGAGATGTTCAGGAGAGTCAGCGAGCAGTTCACTGCTATGTTCAGGAGGAAAGCTTTCTTGCATTGGTACACCGGTGAAGGTATGGATGAGATGGAGTTCACCGAAGCTGAGAGCAACATGAACGATCTTGTCTCTGAGTACCAGCAGTATCAAGATGCCACGGCTGATGAAGAAGGGGAGTATGAAGACGAAGAAGCTGAGTACGAGCAAGAAGAAGCTTATTGAAGAGACAAAACACAAGAATCTCCACTTCAACTTCCTGTTGCTGTTTTACTTTTCAAATTTCTACTAAGTTCTTTTTTTTTTATAGTTTCTGTAACTATATCGGTCTCATTACTAGTTATGTACTCGGCTTAGACTGGCTAAGGGATTATCAAGATTTATTAAACAACTATTTTGCTTAAACACAATTAGCCTGAAATCCTATTTACTCTAGCATTCTACTGATTCTCAAAAATATAAACATTTTGCTAATACACTATTGGCCTAGTTTGTTTAGAATAAACCTGTAGCTTATTTGCATATGTGGATTTGTGGATTTGTGAATTTGAATAAAATATACTAGGCAGTTACGAGATGTGTGACAAATATAGATTTAAGGTTGAGACAAGATAATCTTCATAGAGAATACAAAAATGTTCGTTTCTTTGAAAATCAGTTGCTTTCAATGTCCATGGACTTAAGTTGCTCCCTCTGCTGCTCTTCTTCAGCCTCCTTCCGCGCTTGTTCAACCTTAAACTCTGAAACCGCCTTATCAAAGACACTCCTCACATGTCTGTTCATGAGCATGAGCTCTTGACACGCATCTTTCAACACCTCCCTTGCCGGATCGCCTAAACAATCACAGAGCCATCCAAGTTTCTTCGTGGTTAGCCACAAACAAATAAACTAATAGAGAGAATCTATAAGCACAGCCGAAGAGTACGTAGAAAGCAGAGTAAATCCATAAAGAACATAGCTTAAAAAATCTGATGAACACAGTTGTGAAAACAGTACCTGTTGTCTGGACCCGGAGATTGACTGATTCAAGGGAAGGATGAGGGATGCTGTACCCAGCCAATGTTACTCTCGGACTGCAGAGTTATATAAGCAGTAATGGTCAGTGACATAATCATTGACTACACACAACACAAGCATACATACAAGTGCAAGATAAAAACAGCATTAACCACCAAGTAAAGACCTTTTTTCCCTGATTCGCATACAATGAGAATCTCTAACCACATATATAAGTCTAACCAACATTCAATCAAACTCAAAGCTCACAAATCACAACATATTGGCACCAAATCTACAATGTGCAGCACCTATTGGTTCAATCATAACATAAAGTCTCAAACTTTCAAAACCAAGAACCAATTTGGAAGCTATTATTGAGTGCCAAGAACTAGTTTTGAGGTTATATAAAGAGAAACACTTTCTCTGTCTTATAAATAAACATAAAAGATTTTAAGAAGGGTTGAAAGATGATAGATACTAACTCTTGGTTTAGCATGAATCGAACGGCGTTAGCAAGTGTGTGATCTTCTTGTGCTAGAGTAAACGTAGCAGTGCTATCATTCTGGAACGAACCGTGCTCCATCTCTCAGCTTCCTTCTCTGTAAACCCAAATCAAAAATCCACCACGAACTATAAAAAGAACAAACGAAAGAGAACAGTAAGAATTCAATTAAGACCTCTATGAAGTTTTAATAAACCCACCCGAAAATTCCAAATTGAAGAAAATACCTGCAATAGCTAAAAGTTGTGTTTGCCTTAAAACCCTAAAAGCTTCACCAAGGGAAAGGAATTCGGAAGTGTTTATTAGTTCCGTCATTTACACGTAATTACATCTCTACCCTTGGTTTTACACGTAATTACATCTCTACCCTTGGTTTGATGACGTGGCGGTTTATGTCTCTTAAACCCTAAATCGGCTTGTCTAAGAGAGAACCTTGTTTGTGTTTCTTCTTCGTTCTCTGAAAAAAACCCCATTTTTTTGAGAAAGTAAGGATTTTTTCTTCTTCAAATTCAAGTCTTTGGATTATAAAGTTTCGATCTTTGCGAATCTTTAAGTTTTTTTTTTTCAGGTAATTGCTAAAATGGCTACTCCCAGTCCAATTCCAGAAGGCATTAGTAAGGATCAGGTTCGGACTTTACCAGAGATTTCTTCTTCTTCCTTTGTTGTTGATACTTTGTAAAGCTCCGATCTTTGACCTAGTTAGACAATGACCTTTAAATTATGTAGCTGTGATGCTTAAGGGTTTTAAATCTGTATCTTCACTCAGATCTTTGTACTTAAAGAACATTGAATATTCGTTATGACATTTATATTGGTAGAGTTTCTCTAAAATTTGGCTTTATGTTGGATTGAATCAGGCGTTTAGCATGGCACAAACGGAGATGGAATACCGAGTCGAACTCTTTAACAAGTAATGAATCTTTATTTTGCGTTATGAAAGCCGTTTGTATAGTTTATATGATTAGAGATTGATGATGCATCCACTTTTGGTATTGAGTTGAGTTTTGTTTTCAACAGCCTATCGAATGTTTGAATGATTATCTCTCTTTTATGTTCAACTGGTATTATATCTAGAGAAGTAACATTCCTTAATTGCTGATAAAAACCCATTTCGCTGCGTTAATTGTTTATCTTGATGATCCTTGATGAAAGTTATCTTAGGTGAACATGTATTCCACTGTTATGTAGAGGTTTTAATATCCGTTGTTTACTTAATATGTGTCAAAAGATATTTGTTGACATACCAAGTTCATGGTGATTGATCTCTTGTGATTCCTCGGGTTTGAGAATTATGCAGAATGTTTACATCTTTTTGTTGTGTTTCCTTCTTAAATGTTTTGCTCTTTTAATGCAGGCTTGCTCAAACATGCTTTAATAAATGTGTGGATAAAAGGTAAGCTTTTCTCTCTTTTTACAATCTCATGGGACATTTCTGTGTTGTTGAGACTTTTTAGCTGAGAAATTTGATTATTCAGTTGCATCAGTTTGAGATCGTTTTGTCTAAAATCAATTTGATTCCCCAGGTACAAGGAAGCTGAGTTAAACATGGGTGAGAACAGTTGCATTGACCGTTGTGTTTCCAAGTACTGGCAGGTAAGGCTCTTGTGCTAGTTAATTAGTCAGATCTTCCTATAGTTGAACACCATTATCTCGAAGCTAATGATATTTTTTTTACACAATCGTTTTCAGGTAAATGGATTGGTAGGACAGCTTTTAAGTGCTGGCAAGCCTCCGATGTAAGCCGGTGTAGAGGCAGTTATAGACCAAAAGCTCATGGAGAGACAAAAACTCTGCTCTTTCTTCTTTTAAAGCTTAAGGCAATCTTGTTTTATTGTCAACATAATTTTGGCGCTGATTTGGACAAAAATTATGCAATTCTCTCTGTGAACCCATTATTTCTAAAGGGATGAAATGAAATAACAGGATTAAAAAAAATTCATGGAACACATCTATTTGAGTTGTATAATTTTTACATTGAAAGAGGAACGTGTATCCTAACGCACTATAACGAAGAAAGCTGGAAACTTTCTGTCCAGTTCGTGGCTAGCAAGCGCAAAACGCAGAGTTTCTAACTAAGGAAGCATAACAGATCAATGTTCATCTGCTACATTGTTCTCGTTTAGAAGTCTCTGATGATCTTCTTTGCTCTTGTTCTTTCCGTCCTTCGTACTCAGTGGAAGCAACGGCGTTTGAGAAGGTCCACTAGAACGCTCTGCCATTTCTGCAATTTGAGATACATTCACACTTCGGTTGAGCACAAGATTGGGCAAAACCTATGTTGGGTTAAAAATACTCTTTTGGGCCAATAGCAAAGACTAAACTAAGAAATGGTCTAGCAATCTGCGAACATTTTCTACATTGTTAGCATTACAATCATTTCAAACTGAGGTAGAAACTAAGGAAACCGAATAGCAGTCTCGAGTTTCTGCTGACATATCTATTTATAGGAATGAAGTTGGGAGCAGAAATTGCAGAGAGACCAATCTGGTTTTGTTATCTTTTGGGAAAATGATTTGAGTTCTTGAGTTAACTTACCTGGAAGTTTGCTGTCAACGAAGAACATCACAAGGTTCACAGTATACCTGCAAAAGGAAATGTTGAGAGCCTTGAAGGATTCAATTTTGCGAGAATAGATATTAGAATTCTTATATATTCCTGACCACGCAACAACAATGTCTACTGTGTAATGTTTCCTTGATGCTATAATCAGTAAGCTCTGTATAACTGCAAGAAGCCAAGCCAGATGCTTGATCCACCTGAAAATTTTACAAACATAAGATGCAAGCATCTTGACGTTGAACTATATAGGACGATATAAGATACAGTACCTTCGTGTGCCGTATCTTTGATATGTGCGTACAAAGACTAAGGTGAATATCGTATGTGATGAAAAGATTAGATCTCCACAACCATATATCACCCCATAAGGAACTGTAATTTAAACACAAAACCTTAATCAAATGCCGCTTTGAGTTTTCATTCTATACTGACTTAGACCTTCGCAAGATAGAGGCAGTTCAAACTAACAGTTCATCAAGAGTACTTCAAGAACATTCTTTGGTGGCGGAATCTTGGCGAGCTTGGAGCCCTATAAGGTGAACACCGTTATGGCCGAGAGAAATCAGTACGTATAGCTAAGAAACCAATGGCTAAAACGCTCTGACAAACTTACCTCTCGACAATGATAATTGGGACCAGGAAGCTGTGTAGAAAAGAATGTGATGATCCTCAAACTTTGAGAAGCCTGAAAAAACGTAGTAAAATAATGTAACACTACAAAAAAAGGATCGTCTTCTTTGTATGTATCAATGTAGCGGCGAATACTACTTACTGCTAAATAAACAAAAACTCTGCACCATATCAAAACTGTACAAATCTTCTTACTGTGTGAAACAAAGGGATGAAAGGTCCACTGCGATCAACATAAACCGCATGTTAGAAGAGCCATTAAACCGTTACAGCGAGTTAAGGGGAAAAAAAAAAAAAAAAACTTACCAAGACAAAAGATCCAAAGATAGTGACAAATACAGTTTCACTAACAAAAGCTTTGTCTTCCCCAAGCGCCTAAGGAACACATACCAATTACCAAACAAAACCAAAACTGTGAATCTATGAGACAGAAGAAAGTTAGTGGGCGCATTCAAAGCAAGATAACTGACTGGAAGAATGAAGAAACCAGCATCTTGAAGCGTAGGACCAGGTCGGTGTAAGTAATGAACTCCATGAGCAGCAAGTCCATGAATGTACTGATTTGAGAAGAGACCAGAAACAAAATCGAAAAACAGAACTATAATTGAACTAATCTTTAAAAGTATCCACATAACACGATAAATGAGAATCTGAGACAACTCAGCTTTTGATCATAACACCAACACAAAGTCCATCACAATGTCAGCATTTGATCATAACACCAACACAAAGTTTCAACCAATACATTATAACGAGAAAGAACCTATCTTTAACCAAACTTCGGTGGGGTGAAGGGAGATAGAACCTGAAAAGCAAGTCCAGCAAGAACAAGTTTCCATTTTTCGGCAAGGAGAGAAGCCTCTAATGTGGTTTCTGAGTAAATTCGTCTCCATAGCTTTCACATAAACACACAAACTCATTAAACTATCAAACTACAAAATTTATAAACAGAGGAAAAAAACAGAGGAACCACCAAACCTTAGGAGCCTCGCGATCAACGTAAACGGGCATGACTAATATTGAATATGAACATTAATCTCTCTATAAGACGATCAAATGCAACAGCTTTTTGTAGAGGTAAATCCCGAATCGGACAGACAAAGTTTTGATTCACCTGAATCAGACAAAGAATATATACTAAAATCAATGATTAAGAAATGAAATTATAAGGGAGGAAAGGACTTGGCTTTTGTGCAATCCACGCAAGAACCAGAACAAATTGGTGTTACGATGCCAATTCTGTAACCGTTTATTTTTCTTAAAAATGTTTAGTTAAAATAAGTAATGTTAAACGATATATAATTAACATCAGGTGCTGTGGTGTAGTGGTTATCACGTTTGCCTTACACGCAAAAGGTCTCCAGTTCGATCCTGGGCAGCACCATGTTACTTTTTTTATACTTAATCCACATTTTTTTTTAACTCTTTGGATAAGGGATTTTCCAAAAAGTTACTTGGTTTAGGAGCTTGAAGTAACATAAAAGCAAATGCATCCAATCTACCTTACAAGTTACAAGTTAATCAAGAATCTAATGAAGGATATAAAGTTATAAACTAATATAGGGCTCCAAATCTAAGGTTTTGATGGACAAGTACAGGAGAAAACCAACAAGTGGTTTTATTTTCTTAAATATTAATAATGGGTGGATTGGATATTCATTCGACTGAAACAAGTTTCACAAAATATTCTATATAACGTAATCTACTCCCACACCGTAATTACATAGAAAATACGAACCCATCATAGACTAAAGATATTTATATAGAGCCGATTATTTAGAGAAGCAACTAATTAAACCCTACCAACAGGTGACAAAGGTGGGTGTGAGAGATACTTTGCCGGAGCCTCAGCTTCAATAGGACCTGAAAATGACTTCAACCTCTCGCTTTGAATCATAGATGGCAACTCTCCGTAAGCTTTGTTGTCTACACGCGATGTGTTTTGTTCCGCTGTCTTTAACGGGTTCCGTCCATCGTTAACCGCTATACATATGGAGAATGCTTGCAAGAGTGAGAGTGATGTATTGTACTCAACCGCGTAAACACCTTCTCTGTATGGAGTGAAACTCAAGAATGGTTGGTTGTTATTATCATGTAATCCTCCCTGCAAAAAAAAAAGATAACAATATTCATAATTGGGGCCAAAAGGAGACGCTAGACCTGATGTGGTAGTAGTATTCACAGTATTGTGATGTTAGATAACAAACCTGAAAGAAAAGCTTGAAGGCATCTGAAGTGGAGGCAGAGAGATTTCTAGGTTTGTTAGACTGATTGGTAAGGGTTCTAAGGTTGCAGCCCATGTCCCAACCTCCACAGTCACATGAACCACCTGATTTCCATCTTTGGATCAGCGTTGAAGGCCCTCCTTTGTGTGGGAGACTATGAACTCCACTTGGAAGCACCACTGTTGTGTTAACGTCTGCAAAGTAATCTCCAAGTGTAGTTGAGGTTGTGTCAGCAATTTTTGGGACCTTGATCACCATGGCAGCTAGTTCGTTAGGCCGCTGCTGTGATTCGGATGCGAAGAGTACAAATTCTTTGGTTAAGAGGCTATCGACAGAACTTTCTCCAGGGGGAATCAGAGGCTGAGAACTGGAGACTCTCATCTGAGCGACAATGTTGGAAGTGTACTCTTGGCCTTGAACTTTCCTACCGTGGTTCATCCATTTTCCATTTTTCTTCTGTACTTCTTGAACAGTGAAAAACGTATACTTGTGTCCACATTCTTCCTTTTCTGGAGCTATCTGTTTCCTTATTGTGGCTGCTGTAATACTTTGTTCCTTGTCAACAGCAAAAGTGAACAGGGGTTGATCATTCTTAGACGTCACACGAAAAAGAGCCTGAACGGTTGAAGCTTTCCCATTTCTTGACAAAAGGGTTGAAGAAGATGGTTGAACGTCAGGAAGAATATGTTTCTGGTGACTTGATGGTGAACTTTTTAGTGATGGCTCAGGAGATCTACATGCATGGCTTGATTTTGGTCTTATCAGCGGGTCGAGTAACCTTCTCAACGGACTAGACCTGCCTCTGTTTGCTGTACTGGTGCTATCAAAAGACGAGCTTTCACTGATAGAAGAGGTAGAACGAGTGTCTAAACCAGCTCGCGATGGAATAAGTGTTCTGCTTAAGTAAGGAGGAATCAGAGCGTGTTCGGCGTTGGAGTTTTTGGTTGACTTGCCAATGCTGAAGCTGAGTCGGCGAAAGGGAGAAATGCTCCTTGCTCTTTCTGTTACATCTTTAACTGGTTTCTGTTCTGACTGTTTGGATTGTGTTTCTGTTGACCTTCTGTCTAAAGTCCTGCTCCTAGAGGGACTAGATTCAGACTTTCTTGATCGTGGAGCTGAACTTGATCTATTTTTCTCTGCACTCAAGAAGTTGATACGCTTTAAGAACGGCTTACTAACATCAGCTTCACGTCGGAATTGAACTACATCAGATTCCAGGACTGCACCTTGTCCATACGCTAACCTCCCCGGGAACCCCTTTTTATTAGTTTCTGCCACTCGCTCAGCTAGCAACACTTTTGAATCATAGAACTTGGACAAACCGATTATCTGTTTCTGAGATACAATCCCTGGTACAAACACAGCAGCAGGCTTTTCTTTTCCAAACAGATCATGAACACGAGGATTTCGTATTCTCTCGTCCTGCTTCTCTCCTTTCTTCTTAAAATCATCGGCCAGGTTCCTTGATATTACCCTCGTGCACGACGGACTATCAGGCTTTGATGGAGTCAACAAAGGCTTTGATGGAGTCAACAAAGTTCTGGTTTTTGGAACACTCTTAATATCAGAATCTTTCTTCTCATTCTGTAGGAATGCAGTTCCACGAGGGCTTTGATGAAACTGCACAACACTATCCTTTTGTCCGTCCGTGATATTTCCTGGCAAAGAGCTATGATTTTGGGAAGTATCACCATTATCTCGAGGCGGCTCCAAATCTTGAGAACAATCTCCTGGCTTAGAAGACATCAGAAAATACTGCAGTGGAGGGTGATTAATCCTTTTGCGGAAAGGAGAAGCACACAGACCTTTGCTGGAATCAGTCGATGACTCATCAGTCCAGAGCGATGAAGATGTGCTTGTGTTGGACAATGAAGACTTCGTATGCTTATTATCAATCTGTTTAACACCTGATTGCCTAATTCTCATATCATCTGAACCAATGCCACCAGATTTAACGTCTCTCAGTTCAGGCTTATCACATTTCTTTACATAACTCGGCACATAAGACTTGTACTTCACAAGGTCTCTCTCTCCCGATGCTGTTCTACCTATCCGTGACTTGAGTCGATTCTCTAAGCGTTTGGGACAAACGTCTTCGACTTTCTTGGTAATCTCACGGTGGAAATCGGAATAAGATAACCCGCGTTTGTCGTCTCTGAACTTATCCGGAAGATACGACCTTTGGCTTTCCTTAGTCAATACTTTCTTCTCAGCAGCCACAAAAGGTGGTCTATCACTTGAACCTTTCTTCAACTCCAAACGACACTCCATCTGTTTCCAAAAGCACTAACAAAATAATCACTCAGATCATTCCTTAGTTCCTTAAGTCTCCAATTCTACCACAAATCCTCAAAATCCTCGAAACAGTCTCCAGTTTTCTGTATATACAAAGAAAAGCTCTTCAGAGACCATAACAAACTACAATCGACACACAGTGTAATCACATCTTCAAACTTTCGAGAGTCGAATCAACAGCACATGACCTTAACAACCCTTTACAATCCATAAGATCTGACAAGACTCTCTACAAGATAACAAAGCCAAAACCTATCATTACAAAAAGACCAACATTCTCCACAAATATTCCACTTAAAGCTTCACACTTTACCAAACTAACCACTAACAAAAAGAACAAGACTTTGAAGTAAGGCCAGTAAGTGGTACACACACAAAGACAAAGATCGAAGAATTTTCATTTCAAACTAAAACTAAGCAGAGAACACAGACACATTCACTTGGGTGTTAAGAAAGACGAATACTTTTTGGCAGTGTCGGAGAAAATCGAATCCGTACCTCGTCAGAAGCAGTGTGAATGCAACCTAGAGAGTGAAGAAGAAGAAGAAGCAGCCATGGAGAAATCAAGATCAGTAGACAGCAATTACGAGGAGAAATGAAACAGATCCCTAATCATCCGTAAAATCAGGAAGCGGGAATCGCGCCGACGAAGCTGACCCTATCAGCTATGGAGAAGGTTAAAGAGAGTAGAGTAAGTAAGAGAGAGAGAGAGAGAGTTTTAGCTTAGCTCGCTGAGTCCTAGTTTATTATTTTTAGACAGAAAAGAAAAAGAGAGAGACAACAACTTTTTGTGGCCGACGGATTTAGTAAAAAAAAAACAAAGTTAGGGTAAAAAAGAAAAGAGTAGAAATGTAGAATCAATCGTACGATCCAGATTCCTTAATCGACGCGGGAATTTCGTCAGTATATATATACTTGACCCCACTTAGTGGATCTCTAGCTATCAGCGCTGCTTCTTTTAGACCAGGTCATACATAATAATAATGGATTCCGATTAAGTAAGACTAGCCCAAGGTTTTAGCCCATTAAGGCCCATTATACTCGAGACGTGGTCTGGATTTTTCTGGAATCACCTTTTCTTTTTCTTTTTCAGGCTCTCTCTAGATGTTTCGTTTTCTTGTACGTTAAAGAGAGAATCAAGAAGGTTGGAGAAGTTTCGATTTGTTACTATAAATATAATCTTCGACCGCTCTGTGTTTTTATCAGAAGTCAGAAATAGTAAGTTTCTCACCAAAGTAATCGAAATAAACTTTCTTTTTATAGAATTTTACTGACAAATGTCGATGATTCCGAGCTTTTTCGGCAACAACAGACGTGGCAGCAGCAGTATCTTTGATCCTTTTCCACTAGACGTTTGGGATCCGTTTAAGGACTTCACGTCGTCTTCTTCGCTTTCCCGAGAGAACTCTGCCATCGTGAACGCACGTGTGGACTGGAGGGAGACGCCGGAGGCGCACGTGTTCAAGGCGGACTTGCCTGGACTCAAGAAAGAGGAAGTGAAAGTCGAGATAGAGGAAGACAGCGTGTTGAAGATCAGTGGGGAACGACACGTGGAGAAGGAAGACAAGAACGACACGTGGCACCGTGTGGAGAGGTCGAGTGGACAGTTCACGAGGAAGTTTAGGCTTCCGGAGAATGTGAAGATGGATCAGGTGAAAGCTGCGATGGAGAATGGAGTTCTGACTGTTACGGTGCCAAAGGCCGAGACGAAGAAGGCTGATGTTAAGTCTATTCAGATTTCCGGCTGATTGGAGGGTTCCAAAACTCGAGCTATTATATGAAAATGTTTATGTGTGTGTGTTTTTGGGGTCTTGTTTGGGTTGTGGTCTCACTGAGAGTTGATCAGTAGAGAAATGCTGCATGTATGAAAGTGACTTATTTGATATGGAATAAAATGTTATTATAAAGCTAATTCGGTTTTACACTTTTGTGGAGAAATAGATTGCGACAATGAATATTAATTATCACAATTAAAACGATCGCACCTCATGTTGAGAAGATGGGTATATTTACTCCATTTAGATCCACTCCATTTAAGGCATGCTCCATTTAAACCTCAAACTCATTTAAACCTATTTAAATGTAAAGTCTATTAAGGTAGTTTATCTAGACCCACATACCCATTTAGATCCATTTATGAATTTTTATTAATCTGTACATTAATTATATAATTTTTCTTGCAAAATCAATAGCTGTTATCAAATTATAAATTTTTACTAATCTAAACATATCATTACTCCAGAAATCAAACTCAAACATATTCAATAAATTCAAACACAACCAAAACAAATTTTAACTAATGTTTTAATATTCAAACACAACCAAAACACTCAAACACTCAAAATACAATCATTGTCTTATGGTGCACTTGAATTTTCTCCAGAACTAGTTGCAGTCATCCTAGCATTTTGGTTGCACATATCATCAATGTCTTCTGTAATACCTACAACTCAAAGTATGAATTCAATTATCAAACTAACAAAATCTAAGAACAAGCAATCACTAGAGAAAAGAAGGATATGGATCTTTTACCTTCATATTCTGAAAACCATCTCAACCAGTTACGAGTACAGATTAGAGCTTGAACATTCTTTGGAAGCAGCCGGTTCCTGTATGGAGTCAAGACCCGGGCACCAATGCTGAAAGCAGACTCCGATGCTACTGTCGTTATTGGGATACTAAATATATCACGAGCCATAGATGCCAAGTCACCAAATCTTTGTTGGTTCTCTTTCCAATAGCTCAACACATCCAAATCTCGAAAAGACCTTCTCTCTAGCCTTGGCTCCTCTAAATATATATCTAACTTCGTTTTTGTGTTGTCCACATCACTTTGGAAGCTTTTTTCTAGCTCAAAAAGATCCTGTAAAATGAACAAAATGAACCAAGCCATTCATTCGTAACAAAATGAACCATTCCTACAAAATGACAAGACAGAAATGTTTAAAACTTACATTGTCGAAATCATCTTCAAGTGGAGATTCAGTAACCAACTCACGTGGAGTTTGTGAAGATGCCACACGTGAAGAACTTGCCAAACTCCTAGTCTGATAATCATTGTAGAGTGCCTTCAAATCTTTTTTTAAGTTCTTCAGATTTTGACTTTGATGTAGAAGGATCAATAGTCTCATAAGCTTTTTCAAGAATCTGCAACTTCATTCTTGGATCTAGGATTGCACCCATAGCCAAAATGATACTATATTCCTCCCAGTACTTGCTAAACTTAACTTGCATATCCTCAGCCATATGCCTCACATCATCATCATCACAAACCGCAAACTTCTTCAACAATAACTCAATTCTCCATATTTGGGTGAAGTACACACTAGAAGTAGGGTATTTCGAGCCTGAGAAATGAGTAGTAATAATACTAAAGGGTTTGAGTAACTCACAAATTCTTTCTCCATGGTTCCAGTCATGATGTGAATATGGATTTCTTACCCAGGTTTTAAGTGGACATTTAAATGAGAATATAGGTTTCTCATATTCCGAAGGTAATGATTCGCACCTAATCCGACCTGAACTATAAGATAAGAATCGAATTAAGCTCTAACTTTCTGAACCATAGCTAAGTCAATCCTAATTTTTTGCCTCAATTGTTTTAGTTAGCTAGTTAAAAATAAGTTTAAATTTTCAAATTAGTTAGATAAAATCAATTTAGCAAACAGTTTACATATATATTTTCCAGATTATATTTTATTTATATTAGTTGACAAAAAAAGATTTTATTTTATATTAAAAATCACATAATATAGTTAAAAGTGATATATTATCAAAAAACACAAAAAAAAAATCTTATTTTTTTAAAAAAATTTGCCCATGGGCCCCAAGAAAAACTGATCCGGCCCTGATCGTAAGCTTTCTTCTTCTCTACTTCGAGGGTTTCATCTGTGCCTCCACTGATTCCCACAAAAACTTTAGAGATGGTGAAAAGAGGTATCAGCGGGGGTGTTCCTGGTCAAAGATTTACGAATCTTGTTCTAGAACTATATGGGAAGGGTTTAACAGTGGAGCAGATAGTAGATGAACTCCATTCTAAGCACCGTGACCAGGCTCGTCTTAAACGCCCCATCCTCATGATAAAAGTTGAAAAGATCGTAAGTTCCAGGGGCAAGGACTTGGAGGAGGAGGAGGAGGAGGAAGAGGAAACTAATGCAAGTAAAAAGAGGCAAAGACTAGATGATGACGGACAGAATACATCAACAACTTCCGCTGATTCAAATGTATTGACGTTAGACGATACTACACAGTTTGATATGACCAATGAGAGTCTACGTGTTTCTATTTACTCTAATAAGAAGAAAGATGTCTCTAGTGAAGAGGGAGGCAAGGGTTATGATAATAATGCACAAGTAAAAGGACCGATGTTTAAGGACTTCGGTGGGTTAAATGGTGTTTTGGATGAGCTGAACCGCTACGTAAAACTTCCTCTTTGGTGTCCTGACATTGTACAAGGTCTTAATATAAGACCACTTTCTGGGATATTACTTCACGGTCCCCCTGGTTGTGGCAAGACCACACTGGCTCGTGCCATCGCTAACGAAACTGGTGTACCTCTTTATATGCTGTCTGCTGCAGCACTGGTTTCTAGTGTTTCCGGTGGTTCGGAAGCGAATATCAGGAAACTATTTTCCAAAGCTTATGAAACTGCACCTTCGATTATATTTATCGACGAGATTGATGCAATTGGATCCAAGAGAGAAAATCAGCAGAAGGGTATGGACACGCGTATCGTGACGCAGTTGTTGAATTGTATGGATGTCAAGTATATGCGTCAAAAGGTAAAGGAGAGCACAGTTTCATCAGATGAATCGGGTTCTAAGCCTGGCCATGTGATTGTGATTGGAGCTACCAACAGGCCTGATTCTCTTGATATGGCTTTGAGAAGGAGATTTGTCAAGGAGATATACCTTGGTGTGCCTAATGAGAAGGCAAGGGAGGAAATTTTCTCTCTGCTAACACGTGATCTCCCATTAGAGAGCGCTTTTGACTGCGCAGGGATTGCTCGTGTGACTCCTGGCTTTGTTGGAAGTGATTTTGATGCCTTGGTCATGGAAGCTGGCATGGTTGCAGCGAACAGGGTTATAGATTCAAGAAAATCTGAAGGCTGTATGGATATTGATGAGGCGATGAGGCTTCCATTGTCAGAGCAAGAGGAGGAAAGACTCTACTACACTACCTCAGATTTCGAGGTGAGATAAATCTCTTTATATATCTGATCATGTTAACAAGAGTTAATATTCTTAAATGCCCCCACCGCCTTGCGGGATAAGTTTTCTACTCAACTTTTCTTGGGTGATAACTGTGTCTTTCCTGTACTCGCCTTTCAAGCGAGCCAGCTTGTATGGTTTAAGGAAATGAAACTTGTATGCTGTCTTTTGTTAAACATGTTATGATTGTTCTGTTTTTTTGCTTTTGTTCTGCAACTGACTCTATGTTTCCTTGTCTATACTACCACAGGAAGCGCTGAAAAAGGTTCAACCTAGTTTGACCAGAGAAGGATTCACTACGAGGCCTAGTGTAACGTGGGATGATGTTGGCGGCCTTGGTCATCTAAGAGATGAGTTCTATCAGCATGTAACCGTACCATTTAAATTTCCTGAAGAATGCGAGGTAATCTCAACTAAATAAACAATAACACATATTGGGACAAGAATTTTCCTTGAGCTCATGTTTTCCTGATTTCTCTGTTGCGGTTTGAGACAAGCTAGTGCTTGATAGTTGAGAAGAATACTAGAGCAAGCAGTGAAAACATGTGTAGCAAATGCCTTAGGCGTGACCCACGCACTTTGAAATTTCTATATTTTTTTATTTTATTTTTTTTTCCAGGAGATAATGATGGTATCTCATAACATTTTCAGGGATTTGGATTTTGTTTAGAGACTGGATTTTTGCTCTATGGACCACCAGGTTGTGGTAAGACATTAGTTGCGAAGGCGGTTGCCAATGAGGCAGGAGCCAACTTTATCCACGTCAAGGTTTCCTTGGAACATATATTCTTTCAGTCGTTTATTTTGTGTTTGCAGCTTTTCTTATAAATCTTTCAATGGTTTCTGTCTAGAGTATGAAGGCTGAAAACCTTTGAATTCTGATTTTGTTGCTGTGTAGGGTCCAGACCTATTGAGCAAATATGTTGGAGACACCGAGAAGGCTATTAGAGACTTATTTAGTCGTGCTAGGATGTCCTCACCATGCATAGTCTTCTTTGATGAGGTTAGTGTGTCTATTTGACATCAACAGATGAGAGCAAATAGAAAAATTAAACAAGCTCCTCAAGCAGTGATGTTCTTTAATCACTGCAGGTGGATGCTTTAACAACAAAACGTGGAGAGCAAGGTGCTTGGGTTGTTGAACGACCTTTGAACCAGGTGATTAATTTTGAATTTTTCTCTCTTTTGTTTTTTTTCCTTTTCCTTTCTAATCTATCTTTGTACTGAAACATGTCTTAATGCTAACTAACTAATCACTTGCTAACTGACAGTTACTCGTTGAACTTAGTGGCGGAGAAGAACGAGATGGTGTCATTGTGATTGGTGCGACAAACAGGTTTGTGTGTGAAGTACTTGTCTGTTCAAATATTGTCATGCACATTTTATTCAGCTCTCTTTATTTTCTTTTCTTGGGTTTAGGCCTGACAGGATGGACCCCGCTGTTCAAAGGGCAGGCAGGTTTGGGAGACATTACTATGTACCGCTCCCAAACCGGGCTCAGCGTTATGAGATTCTGAAATCTATTGTGACTCGCTTATCAGTACCAATTGATCCAAGTGTTGATTTGAATCACATAGCGACAATGAAGAGTTGTAAGAATCGTAGTGGAGCTGATCTCCATTCCTTGGTAAAAGAAGCAGGTTTTGCGGCTTACAGAGATACAACAAACACAACTAGTAAGCGTACAATCAAGATGGTGCATTTTGAGAAAGCTTTCACTAATCTCAAACCCCCTCTCACGAAAAAGGTCCGGATTCCGAAATCAAAGCCACTTACTGACTTATTATAAATACTTTCTCTTTTTGCCTTCTCATACTCTCTTCTTTTTTTATGCTACTTTTCTGCAGCAAATAAGGGAGTACAAGGAGATATATGCAGAGTTTCATGGCGCCAATTGATTTAGACAGATGAATGTCACAACTCTTCTTTCGCGTAGCCTCTTTGTGTTTATTGTCGCCTGCAACAACGTTGAGTGACAGATTATGTTATTCGTTTTGTTTTGTTGTCTTTCCATGTTTCCGAGTGTTACTTTTATATTGATAACTCTGTTTTTCTGTCCTATTTTGATTTTCCTGATTCCTTATCTAGGAGACATTAATCTTTTGGAAGACATACTATTTGGAATTATTTGTACACACTTTTAATCTTTGGACTTTATACACACTATTTGGAATTTTTTTTTAGGGAGTCTATATATTATTTTGTGAACCCGTTGGTTAAAGTAATGAGATCACTAACCAGAAGGTCTTCATTGCCTGCATAAACATTTTCAGAACTAACTACCGACGAGGAACATGTTTTGGAAATTTGAACCCATCAATCTTGAAAAACACGAGTTGTTATCCCATATATAACCCATTTCGAATAATATCAAACCTAAGCCCATTATTGTCTTACTTACCAAGCCCATTTAAAGCCCATGAAACTCAACTTTCCGGATTCTCCTGATATTTTTTCCTCGGGTTTTTCTAGATGCTTCAAATTTCGTATACGTTGGAGGGAATCGGTGGGAGTGGAGAATAATCTCGAGAATGTCGAGAAATTTCCATTTGTTGCTTTAAATAAGATTCTCAGACGCTGTGTGTTTACTCAGAAGTTGAAAATCAAATTTCACAATCAATAAAACAATCAGAAGTTTCTTTTTGTAAATCCAAAATCGAAAAATGTCGATGATTCCAAGCTTCTTCGGCAACAACAGGCGTAACAGCATGTTCGATCCTTTCTCTCTAGACGTATGGGACCCGCTCAGGGAGTTCACGTCATCTTCTTCGTTTTCACGAGAGAACTCTGTCATCGTGAACGCACGTGTGGACTGGAGGGAGACGCCGGAGGCGCACGTGTTCAAGGCTGACTTGCCTGGACTCAAGAAAGAGGAAGTGAAGGTCGAGATAGAGGAAAACAGCGTGTTGAAGATCAGTGGAGAGAGACACGTGGAGAAGGAGGATAGGAACGACACGTGGCATCGTGTGGAGAGGTCGAGCGGGCAGTTCACGAGGAAGTTTAGGCTTCCGGAGAATGTGAAGATGGATCAGGTTAAAGCTGCGATGGAGAATGGAGTTTTGACTGTGACTGTGCCTAAGGCCGAGACGAAGAAGGCTGACGTTAAGTCTATTCAGATCTCCGGCTGATTGGTTCGAGTTTTCGTATCATCAGTGTGTGTTTTGTGGTCTTGTTTGTAGTTCTGGTTTCATTTGTCTGAAGTCGTCTGCTTAAATTTGAAAGTTATATCAAGCTGAGAGATGATGATGTATACCTGATCATATAAAATAAATAAACATGTAATTTAGCTTTAACTCTGTCTGATTAATTTAGATGTCACACAATCTTGAACTTTCGTCTATGTAACAACTTCACTATATTTAAGTTAAGAGGGGAGTTGTGTTTTTTTAACATATTATGCAGTGGTGTTAAACAATCGGAGATTAAGGCGTAAAGATGTCGACTCTCGGATCCTTTTTGTGTAAGGTTCGTTAACAATTTTATTCGACTGTCAGTTTATCAGCCTTCAAAGATCTAGTTCATCACCTTTCTTCTGCCTTCTTATATAAACTCTCTCCATCGCGTATTAATACCTCTATTATGAAAAAGTAAAACGAGGTTGTTTCCAAACGAGAAGGTGAGAAACTGATGCTTAAACATTTTTATTTTCATCTAAGAATGTTCATGGTAAGTTATTCCACTTCTCTAGGACTTTTAAATAAACAGTCATGATATCTTTTGTCTAAAATATATCTGACCCTGCTCAATTAGCGATTTCAATTGAGATACATGGAAAATAGGATGGGAGTTAGCTGAAACTCTCAATTGATAACCATTTCAATCCAACACTTAAAAAAGGCCACATAAGTATGCATCTGACTTCTGAAAGCATCTTCAACCATCTTCTAACTTTGGTGTCAAATTTCATTTTGGCATAAAATTTATTTAACTCTATTTCATTTCTAATTGCAAAAAAATATAATGCTATATTTGATTCCAAATATGAAACTATTTCATTTTCTATTTTATTTAAATATTTTTATTTACAAAATACTCTTTCAAATTTTTATGATTTTATTTTAAAGATTAAATAAATATTTACAAAATAATCCTTCAGATTTTTATGATTTTATTTTAAAGATTAAATAAATATTTTGATGATGATTTCTTAATATTGATGATTATAACTATTAAAACACTCTAATCTCTAAAAGTATTTTAAAAGTAATGAATTTAAAATTGATCATTTATGGAAAAGTATCAAATAAATATGATTAAATGAAAGTTTACTTTGCTTTCTTATTTTTCTATAGTGTAATGCATTTTTACTTATATTATAACAGTTAAATTTAAAGAATATCATAATTTTATGGAAAAAAATGTGTATAATTTAAAATGAATAATAAAAAAGAATAATTAATATATTTAAAATATTCCTTTTTAAATAGAAAATGGAAGAATATGTTGGTCTAAATGTATTTTCTAATTATTTCATTTTGAATCGAAAAATGCAATAATACATTGAAAATGCTGTTGACATATTTTTCTATTCAACTTATGTTATTTGTAGGATCTTAGCTTCAAATAAACCAATGAAAACACTTAAATTCATAACATTTTTAATTGATTTAATTTTATTTGGTGTTCAACTTCTTATTTAAACTATACCAATTTTATAGTATATAATTCGATAAAATAATTAACAATAAAATAATAATATAGAATTGGATCACTATAAAAAAAAAACATTTGACAAAATAATTAACAATATAACAAGTTTTTAGAAAATACTACATACATTACTACATACATATATGTTTTCAATTATATCATAGATAAATAATTATATTGATCTATGAATATATAATAAGAGTATAATCTGAATATGACTCTAGTGTTATTTTTTATTTTTTAATTTATTTATTGTTTTTACAACTTTTTATCGTGTTTATTTTTTCATTATTTTCTATCTGAATCCAAAACTGTAAAGAATTTTTTGAAACAATGATTAGTTTATTATGTTTAACTGTTTTCGAATTTATTGTTATATCATATTTAACATCAATATCAAAATTAAATATTGTGTATACTATTTCATATAATTTTCTTCATTTTGAAATTATTAATAAAATCATGTTTGTATAAATATTCAAGTATGTTTAACATCTCTTTTCTTGATATAAATTATATTAATAATAACTTTAAATTTTAGTATATCTTTTTATTAACAAAATTATTGAACTCTGTAATATAATATTATTTTCATTTTTGTTAAATATGGTGAATTAAAAGAAATACTTTTCTATTAATAAAGAAATTTACAGAGGTTGATTACATATATTTATCTAAGCTTAACTAATATACTTAAAAAATAAAATATCCAAACATAAAATGTATTTGTCAGTAGATTAAGAAATCAAATAAATACCTTTAGGCTTACATATTTTGTACAAAACTATTTTAATATATACATCTTAATTATTAGTCCTTTTGGAATTTTTTTTGTCTTATGACTGGATTTGTCGTAATCATAAATTGTCATTGATTAATTGGTTTAACTGGTTTAAATTGATTTAGATAAATTTGACAGAAATATCGATAACAACAATTCATATTTAATCATTATCTCCGTTTAGCAATGCAAGTCAATTAAAATTTTCTCAAATCAATAAATAACATTGACAATAAATTATATGCCTATTTTATAATGATTGTTATTTATTTATTGTAATAAATTTTTAGTTACAGAAATATTTACCATAAATTCTGTAATTGTTACTTTAAATATTACTAAAAATCTGATAAATAATATAAAATATAGAAATTGTGACTACTTTAAAAATTACATATTATTAAAAATTAATTTTATTATTAATATAATTCATCAATTCTAAAATAAATGTTCAAGCATATAAAATCATAAAAATGAAAATAATTATTCAAACATACAAAATCATAGAAATGAATAAGATAAAAACACAAAATAGTCCATCATAAACATCTGTTTTTTTTTTCATTTTCATTAATGTTATAAATTTTGATAAAATAGATTTTTTATAAAAAAAAAAATGGTTTTTAATTGTCAAACTATAAAATTATCATCTCATCTCATATAAATTTTTAATAAATTGGATTCTGTAGAATAAAAAGTTATATATATATATATATATATATATATATATATATATAGATCTTAAAGGAACAGAAAGAGGAATAATAATTAATCAATCAAAATTTATAAATAATAAACTATATATAAATTTAAAAAGAGCTTTCAAAATGGTAAGGAAGACAAAAGATACAGTAATAAACAATTTAGTTTATATTTTTTGCTTTCTAAACCTTTTTAAAGCTTACATATCGTGAATTTAATAAAAAAGACAAAAATTTTAACTAAATATTTTTTTAAAAAAATTTAAAATGGTTAAAATTTCGAAATTATGATTGGAAAAAAAGAAACTCTTTGAAATTTCTCAATCCTTTTATATAGCGATTTTTACTACCAAACAGACCCTATATATAATCCGATGAGTAAGATAAGGCCCATTTTTGAATTGTAAATTTATAACCAATCTAACCCATTACGAACTTACAAAGTAAGCCCATGTAAGACAGACAAAAGCACCCGCCTAGAATTTTCCCGATTCATCTGATATTTTCGCGTAAGTGAATCGGTGGAAGTTTGAGACAAAACAAAAAACTCGAGAACGTTCGATTTGTTCCTTTAAATACTTTCTCCAATGCTCTGTCTTTACTCAGAGGTTGAAAATCAAAATTCACAAAGTTTCTCAGAAATCTCTTTTCTTGAAATTCACAGAAAAATGTCGCTGATTCCAAGCTTCTTTGGCAACAACAGACGTGGCAACAGCATCTTCGATCCTTTCTCGCTTGACGTTTGGGATCCGTTCAAGGACATGATGATGACGTCGTCCTC
The DNA here is from genome assembly GCA_900406495.1 of Sisymbrium altissimum. Taxonomy (NCBI): domain Eukaryota; kingdom Viridiplantae; phylum Streptophyta; class Magnoliopsida; order Brassicales; family Brassicaceae; genus Sisymbrium; species Sisymbrium altissimum. The sequence goes on from OVBI01000862.1 coordinate 35,292, forward strand.
TTCACTTTCCCGAGAGAACTCTGCCATCGTGAACGCACGTGTGGACTGGAGGGAGACGCCGGAGGCGCACGTGTTCAAGGCGGACTTGCCTGGACTCAAGAAAGAGGAAGTGAAGGTCGAGATAGAGGAAGATAGCGTGTTGAAGATCAGTGGGGAACGACACGTGGAGAAGGAAGACAAGAACGACACGTGGCACCGTGTGGAGAGGTCGAGCGGACAGTTCACGAGGAAGTTTAGGCTTCCGGAGAATGTGAAGATGGATCAGGTCAAGGCTGCGATGGAGAATGGAGTTTTGACTGTGACTGTACCAAAGGCCGAGACGAAGAAGGCTGATGTTAGGTCTATTCAGATCTCCGGCTGAGTAGAGAGTTCCAGAGGATGCTCTGTCTCGAGTTTATTATGTATGTTGTGTTTGTGTTCTTGTTCTCGTTCTCGTTGTTGTTTCACTGAAAGATGATGTATCTGTACTAAAATATGGAATATATAATTAATTAATCAATTATTGTAAACCTTGGCGTAAATGGATGCTCTGCGCTTTTAAGTTGTATGCATAAATTACCACATCAATATACTCTGGTTTCATGATAATACAGAGTCTAATCGTACATTATCACGACAAGAACATATCGAATTAAGAAGCCAATCTTCACAATGCTAAGTAGAGTTAAGACAATTAAGGGTTGTTTAGTTTGGTTTTGTTTTAGCCAAAATGTAAATGAGAAAAGGTTTGAACTTATGGATTGAAAACGTTAAAATTCAGGAAAATGCAGAAGAGGCATAAGTAAGGGTAGATAGGCAGACAAAAGGAGCATTAATCATCGTTTTTGAACTCTTAACCTAAATCAATTTTTTAATAAATCCTTATAATCTACCAACTACTATCTTACTACCGTTTGATTTATTCTTAATCATATTTTCTCGTTTTTGAACCTCACGCATATGTTCTCTCATCTGAACTTCCAATATGAGCACTACGTTTATGCTGTGTATAATATATCTATGTCCTAATGTACATTGTTGTAATTTGTAAGTGTTAAAATGTTGTTTGCAAAGTTTTCTCGTTTTTCATTTTTGTAGTCCCAGTGTTTGTAAGCTATACTGTATTTTGCAAATTATAATGTGATTTGTACTTTTTTCAGGTTAGCAGACTGGCACTAACCAGTAACCACATACTTTTCCTAACTCAGATTTTGCGTTAACTATGACTTTTGTCAAATATACAAGTGCAGTGAAGTGATTAATAGTTAGATTAAGAGAAAATTTTTAGGTTGATCTCAGGGGTGAACCTCTTAATTTATTCCTTCTATTTTATAAATAAAAAAATTAAAATTAATATTATTAGATGCATTAAAAAAATCTATAAATATTAATTATAGATTTTATGATTTAAGGTTTAGAATTTAGAATTTGGGATTTAGGGTTTAGAGTTTAGGGTTTAGAATTTAAGTTTAGGATTTAGAATTTAAGTTTAAGGTTTAGAGTTTGGGTTTAGGGTTTATAGTTTAGGGGTTTAGAGTTTTGAATTTTGAGTTTTGGATTTATGATTTAGAATTTTGGATTTAGAGTTTGGATTCAGGGTTTAGAGTTTAGTGTTTAAAGTTTGGGTTTAGGGTTTAGAGTTTTGGATTTGGAGTTTAGAGGTTTGGGTTTAGAATTTATTGTTTAGGATTTATGGTTTTGAATTTTTGGTTTGTAATTTTAAAGTTTAGGGATTAGGGTTTAAAGTTTTGGGTTTAGGATTTATGATTTTAGGGTTTAGATTTTAGGATTTTGGGTTTAGGCTATAGAATTTTGAATATTTGCTTTAAAATTTAGAATTTAATAATATCAATATATTTATTATTTGCTTTTTGTATTTTTATGTGACAAATTCTTACTGGATATTATATAAAGAATGAATATTAAAGGTTCACCCCTAGGGGTTAATCTAAATATTACTCTAGATAAAGCAACAAATTAAAGACGAAAAGAGTATTGAACGCGTGTAAGAAAATCAAGATATTTAATGATCGTTGTTAACTAAAATATCTACTTGTCTGAAGATGTATAATGCTAGGCATACATTTTATTAAAAAAAAAAAAAGAGGAGTGACGTTAGCAATGACGTGCTTACCTTAAAATAATCTTTTTCTCTTGTTTGTTCTCCAAGATATTTTTTACTTTACTTTTTTAACCTCATCCTCATTTATAACGAGTAATTTAGTAACCAATCAAAGTGAACGAAACAAAAACATTTGAACGAAAAACAGAGGAGTTCCATAACTTAAGAAACAGGAGTAAAAAGCAGAGAGATCGAATGGCAGAGAAAGAGGGGAAAGTAAAGCTTCTAGGGTGTTGGGCAAGCCCTTTCAGTCGAAGGGTCGAGATGGCTCTCAAACTCAAAGGCATACCATACGAATACTTAGAGGAAGCCTTGCCCAAAAAGAGCCCTTTGCTTCTTGAGCTAAACCCGGTTCACAAGAAGGTTCCAGTTCTTGTCCATAACGATAGAATATTACCCGAGTCACATCTGATCCTCCAATACATCGATCAGACATGGAGTAACAATCCAATTCTACCCCAAGATCCCTATGAGAAGGCCATGGCTCGATTTTGGGCCAAATTCGTCGATGAACAGGTATAGCCAATATGTTATGCTTACTCATAATATTTATTTGTAGGTTAAATAATAAAACATTTTAAATCAAGATTCTATACAAGGTACAATAATATTCTTTTTTGTTCTTATATGTTGTGCAGATTCTAACTGTAGGATTCAGGTCTCTAGTGAAAGCAGAGAAGGGAAGAGAGGTTGCTATTGAAGAGGCTCGAGAAATGATAGCGTTACTTGAGAAGGAAGTCACTGGAAAAGATTTCTTCGGTGGCAAGACGATTGGATTTGTGGACATGGTGGCAGGAAGTATAATCCCGTTTTGTTTAGCTCGGCTTTGGGAAGGGATGGGAATTGATATGATTCCAGAGGACAAGTTTCCAGAACTAAACAGATGGATCAAGAATCTGAATGATATTGAGATCGTGAGGGAATGTATACCTCATAGAGAGAAACAAATTGAGCACATGATGAAAGTTTCAGAGCGATTCAAATCGGCCTAGAAGACAAAATCATCGTATTTGAGAAACATTTACTATGCTTGCATCGTCTTTGTTATTTAAAGTTTCGAAATAAAAGTAGTGTTGGGTCGAACGCTTATAGTAATGTGATTTTTTTGGCAGAGAGGATTACAGGATAAGGGTTGTTCAGTAATTTTAAAATTATTCATCCTAACTTTAATATATTTATGTGGTAAGTGTGTTTATACATTTGTCAGTGAGAAATAAAATAAGCAGAGTGACGTTAGCAATGACTTGATTACCTTAAAAGATGCTCTCTTTGGTTTAATCCAGATATCTTTAAATATATAAAAAAGCGTAATGGTGTGTATTTTTATAGTTTATTACCACGTACTCAATTCCAACACCCACAGCTTTGTATTTATAAATAAATTAGAGAAACAAGAACAGAAGAGTTAGATCTAAAAGGCTGGAACGTAATAGAGAGAGATCAAATGGCGAAGAAGGAAGAGGTTGTGAAGCTTCTAGGGTTTTGGATAAGTCCTTTCAGTCGTAGGGTCGAGATGGCTCTTAAACTCAAAGGCATTCCTTACGAGTATTTGGAGGAAGATTTGCCCGTAAAGAGCGCTTTGCTTCTTGAGCTAAACCCGGTTCACAAGAAGATTCCGGTTCTTGTCCACAATGATAAAATAGTATCTGAGTCACTTGTGATTCTCGAATACATCGACGAAACATGGAGTAACAATCCAATTCTACCTCAAGATCTCTATGAAAAAGCCATGGCTCGATTCTGGGCCAAATTCGTTGATGAACAGGTAACATTGATTGCCCATTGAATAATAAACACTTACTAGTTATTAATTAGAAGTTCAATACATTTCAAACATTCATATCAAGATTATATGCAAAATAAAATATTCTTACAAGTATGTCTTACAGATTCATCTAACTCTTGCAGATCTTACCAGCAGGGTTGTCCTTGGTAAAAGCAGAGAAAGGAATAGAAGTTGCTATCGAAGAGACTCGAGAACTGATTACGTTTCTTGAGAAGGAAATTAGTGGAAAAGATTTCTTCGGCGGCAAGACGGTAGGATTCTTGGACATGGTCGCAGGAAGTATGATCCCGTTTTGTCTGGCTAGAGCTTGGGAATGTATGGGAATTGATATGATTCCAGAGGAGAAGTTTCCGGGGTTAAGCAGATGGATCAAGAAGTTGAATGAGGTTAAGATCGTGATGGAGTGTATACCTCCAAAAGAGAAACATATTGAGCGCATGAAGAAAATTATAGAGAAAGCTAAGTCTGCCTGAATAAAGATGACAATTGTAACTTTTTGTTATGAAATATTTACTCTCTGCTTGTATCGTTTTGTTACTGAATATTTTTAAATAAAGAGGGAATGTGTAGCTGCAATATTGGTTTAGATTGTTAGAAAATAAAGAGGGAATGTGTAGCTGCATTAAATACTATGTAATGTAGTATTTCAGATTATATCATAGTTACCCATAATCTTCTTTCATAAGAAGTTACTTACCCCTAATTTAAAAGTGAAATAAACTTTTGTAGAATCTTCTATAGCCTTTCACAGCGTATCAACCATATAGTATATAACTAGGTAAGTAATCAATGATTTGATATGTAATGAACCAAATATATAAAACTAGCTGTAATATATCCTACAAAAAATCTTGGATTTATAAAATAAAAATTGAATTTGATTGGTAATTTCGTACTGGTTCAATAATCACAAAACGAATGATTAATTTAAACTGTATTTTAAGGTTTTTCTTTCTATTGCCATCTTTTATCAGTATTTCTGACTATTTGGTATAAATCTACATACTGCGCTTTGTTTTTCCATTAAAAAATATTTATACCGATTTGTGTGACCGTGTTATCAATCAATCTTACTTATCTAGAAAATTAGTCATCAGGATTGAGTAGAATAGACAACAACGTTAAACAAAATTGGAAGTGACGTCAGCCATGATGTCAATACCTTCTAAATTCCCTTGGGAGATATTCATGAATGATGTACATATGTTACTCAACGTGGATATGAAGTGACGTCAGCCATATGTTACTCAACGTGGATATGTTACACGAAGAAAAGTATGATAAACTTATAGCAAAAAAGAACTTCTTTTCCTTGATAAAGACGAAGAAAAGTAGGCCCAGAAAAGTATGATAAACTAATTATAGCAAAAGAGAACTTCTTTTCCTTAAGACAAAAAAAAAGAACTTCTTTTCCTTAAGACAAAAAAAAGAACTTCTTTTCCTTTTCAAGAGACGGCGTCCTTGACTTGATGCGTTACTGTATTATCCTTTTTAATTCAAATAAAGCAGAAATTATAATGATAGTATACATATTATTTTATATTATTACTTGTTTAAGGAATAATGTTCATGGTTTGTAGCTTTTTTAATAATTAGTTAGTAGGATGAAATCATCAAATACACATTTTTTACAAACGTACTCCATGACGGTTGTATACTGTTATGGTTGGGATTTCGTCAGCGGTTTTCATTTTTTGGGATATCTCTATCTTTTAGTATGAGAAGTTGTCTCTATATTTTGTGGATTTGTCGTTCTCCCCTTCGCAGGGTTGTCTACTTTTGAAGCAAGTGCTTTACTTAGTCTAATAGCACCATATAGATTTTAATTTGGTCGAAACTCTTAACACAATTTTCTTTTTAAGAATATGTGAACTTTCGAACAAGTTTTAGAACGATTTTTTGAGCATTTATTAGTGCACTTTTAACCAACTGATAATAAAAATAGTAATACCTTCAATATGTCTGTCGATGATGCTTAATGGATGGATGGAAGGATCATGAACCTATGGATCCGAATTACAACAATCAGGATTCGGATCTATAGTTTTCAGATCGATATACAAAGTCCGAATATATGGATTACCCATGAATTGTCCACGTACTTGTGCTTCTAGATTTTCTCACAAAACCAAAAAATAGACTGCTACACTATAGCAGTCAAAGAAGAACAGAGGAGTATATTTAAAATCAATCATAGGTTGCATGATGATAGTATAAATAGTCAAGAAGAATAGAGGAGTTACGTACATAGGAAAAAAGAAAGCCAGAGAAGGAGAGAAATTCAATGGCAGAGAAAGAAGAGGATGTGAAGCTTATAGGGTCTTGGGCAAGCCCTTTCAGTCGTCGGGTAGAGATGGCTCTCAAACTCAAAGGTGTGCCTTACGATTACTCGGACGAAGATTACTTGGTCACCAAGAGCCCTTTACTTCTCCAGCTAAATCCGATATACAAGAAAGTTCCAGTTTTTGTCCACAAAGGTAAAGTACTACCCGAGTCACATCTAATCCTCGAATACATCGACCAAACATGGACACAGAATCCAATTCTACCGAAAGATCCATACGACAAAGCAATGGCTCGGTTCTGGGCCAAATTCGTTGATGAACAGGTAAATGCACCTATTCCTTTACTACAACTTATTGCATATGTAATTTCGAGACATGCTAGAAAGTTGTTTTTACGAGATATGTTTAACACGTGTATAATATTGCGTAATGATCTTTCAAATTTGACTATTTTGATATATCATTCGTCACTTAAGCGATTTGATATCGTTACCAAATGGAATATCTATGCATGCACAGCAAAACAATAGTACTAAACAATAGTTATATATGGCTATAGGTCACATTAATAGGGTTTAAGTCTCTAATAAACTCAGCGGAAATTGATGTTGCGATCAAGGAAGCTCAGGAACTTATTACATTTCTTGAGAAGGAAATCACCGGAAAACTTTTCTTCGGCGGAGAGACAATAGGATTCTTGGACATGGTCGTGGGAAGTGTGATCCCGTTTTGTTTGGCACGGGGTTGGGAAGGTATGGGAATTGATATGATTCCAGAGAACAAGTTTCCAGAACTAAACAGATGGATCAAGAATCTGAAAGATATTGAGATCGTAAGGGAATGTATTCCTAATAGAGAGAAACATATTGAGCACATGATGAAAATTGTTGGGCGAATAAAAGCGGCTTCGAAGACGGCATGATACTCTTTGATCCGGAGATTCTACCTATATATTTGTATTTCATTGTTATTTAAAAGTTGTTTGATTGGTTTACTAAATAAACATCCATTGAGTGAAATAAATACGGAGGGGGGTGAGGATTAAATTAATACAAAAGAACACATTTGAAAATGACGTCAGCCATGATGTAGAAACCTTCGATGGTGCATGAATGGGTCCAAGAGAAAGCAAAATGGTCCTTTTTTTCCTTGGTACAACGTCGTTTTCGTATATATAGAACATTGGTACTGGATTAAGACTCACGAGAACAAAACCAGAAAAAACTAGTTAAAGAATAGGGAAGCAAGTGAGATCCAATGGCCGAGAGAGAAGAGGATGAGAAGCTTCTAGGCTTTTGGGCAAGCCCTTTCAGTCGCAGAGTCGAGATGGCTCTCAAACTTAAAGGCGTGCCTTATGAGTACTTAGAGCAAGACTTGATGAACAAGAGCCATTTGCTTCTTGAGCTAAACCCGGTTTACAAAAAGATTCCGGTTCTTGTCCATAAAGGTAAAGTATTGCTCGAGTCACAGCTGATCCTCGAATATATCGATCAAACATGGACAAACAATCCAATTCTTTCTCGAGATCCTTACGAGAAAGCTATGGCATTATTCTGGGCCAAGGTTGTTGATGAACAGGTAACTCTCATACAAATTCCACAAAATATCATTGCAAAGTAAAATATTAATTTAGTTCAATTAATTTTGTGATGAAACGGTTGTAGGTCAAACTAAGGTTCACGTCTCTGGTGAAGGCAGAGAAGGGAATAGAGGTTGCTATTGAGGAGGCTCGAGAACTCCTTACGTTTCTTGAAAAGGAAGTCACTGGAAAATGTTTCTTTGGCGGCAAGACAATGGGATTTTTGGACTTGGTCGCAGGAAGCATGATCCCGTTTTGTTTGGCTCGGGGTTGGGAAGGTATGGGAATTGATATGATTCCAGAGGAAAAATTTCCAGAACTTAACAGATGGATCAAGAATCTGAAAGAAATTGAGATCGTGAGGGAATGCATTCCTCATAGAGAGAAACAAATTGAGCATATGTTGAAAGTTGCAGAGCGAATCAAATCGGCTTAAGAGACAACGATCATAGTGTTTGGCCTGGAGTCTGGAGATTTTAACTATGTTTTTTCTATAACCTCGTTCTATGAAAATTGCTTGACCAATCTACTAAATAAAGATGAATGATATATGCATCTGTAGTGGTAATATTTTGTATGAATATCTATCGTCTATCATTGCATATTTTGTTTTGATAGCCCAAAAATATATTCTATTTTGTAGATGCGTAACGTGTGTACAATGTATAAGAAAAAAAAGAAGGAAGCCAACTTGGATTATTCTTGCAAAAAGTTACTGATTAAATGGTACTTAGTAACCAATTAAAAATCGTTTGTATAAATCGTGTGCATACAAATGAGAGGATGTGAAGATTCTTGGCTTTTGGAACAAGTTCAACTAACGTGAGTCGTGACGCGTTAAAGTTTTCCACTTTTTGGATTTATCATTAGAATACAATTGGATTGTGAACACCAAGAGAAAGCTAAAAAGAATACTTGTCAAAGAGGAAGGGAGGAGTTAGAAGCCGTGCAAAAAACAAAGTGAGATCCAACCAATTAATGGCGAACAAAGAAGAGGATGTGAAGCTTCTAGGTTTCAGTTAATTAATATTTTAATTTTAGATTAGAATCCTAAACCAATCCAAACTTGGAAATGTTGGTTAGATTGAGTTGAAACGGTCAAATTGACTTAAAACAGAAAAAATGAAAACAAAACAAATTATGATAACAATCAAAACTAAAAAAAAAAAAAATCATATTTTGTTTTATAGATGCGTAACCAATCATATGGTGTAACATGTAAAAGAAATAGAAGTACCTAACTTGGATTATTCTACAAAAAGTTATTGATTAAATGGTAGTATGGTACGGTATTTGACTATTTGGTAACCAATTAAAATCGCTTATATGAGTGATGGGCTACGTAAACTGTACTTTGGATCCAAGGGCGACAAAAACGAGGGCGTGAAGATTCTTGGCTTTTGGGAGAAAGTTCAACCAACGTGAGTTACATTTTTCCACATTTTGGATTTATTATCAAAATATAATTATAGATTGTGAACCAGGGAAAAACTTGTCAAAGAAGAAGGAAGGGAGTAGTTAGAAGCCTAGAGAAAAAGCGAGTGAGATCCAATGGCGAAGCAAGAAGAGGATGTGAAGCTTCTAGGTTTTTGGGCAAGCCCTTACAGTCGTAGGGTCGAGATGGCTCTCAAACTCAAAGGCGTGCCATACGAGTACTTGGAGCAAGATATTGTCGACAAGAGCCCTTTACTTCTTGAGCTGAACCCGGTTTACAAGAAGGTTCCAGTTCTCGTCCATAAAGGTAAAATATTACCCGAGTCACTTCTGATCCTCGAATACATCGACCAAACGTGGAAGAACAATCCCATTTTTCCTCAAGATCCTTACGAGAAAGCCATGGCTCTTTTCTGGGCCAAGTTCGTTGATGAACAGGTAGCTCTTGTACCAATTCCTTTATTAACCAATTGCATATATGAGGAGGCTTAAGAACTCATTACCTTTTACTAAATATCTTATAGGTAGGACCGGCAGGGTTCAAGTCTTTGGTGAAAGCAGATAAGGGAATAGAGGTTGCAATTGAGGAGGCTCAAGAACTCATTACCTTTCTTGAGAAGGAAGTTACTGGGAAAGATTTTTTTGGCGGCAAGAAAATGGGATTTTTGGACTTGGTCGCAGGAAGCATGATCCCGTTTTGTTTGGCTTGGGGTTGGGAAGGTATGGGAATTGATATGATTCCAGAGGAGAAGTTTCCAGAACTAAACAGATGGATCAAGAATCTGAAAGAAATTGAGATCGTGAGGGAATGTATTCCTAATAGAGAGAAACAAATTGAGCATATGATGAAAGTTGCAGAGCGAATCAAATTGGCTTAAGAGACATATGTGTTTGTATCTCCTTCTTAGATAAATGTTTTATGAACAATGTCTACTAAATAAGACGTAATTTATGCATCCGCAGTGGGTAGTAGAAGAAAAGGTTATGATATGGTCAAACCGCCTGCTTTCAGTCTTCATAAAACCACAAAGTATGTGTCAATAATGTGAACACATTTATTTCGGAACCAAAACATTTGTTGAGAAAATGAAACCACCGCGGACACGTGAATCTGTTTGTTGGGTCATAATATTATAATTGATCTAATATGTTGAACGGTGGTGTGACTTGTGAGTCTTGTGACCATAGAAATATTCACTGATCCATCCGCTAACTCCGCCGAACATGTCGCCGTCGAGCGATTTAACTCTTAATTCTAAATCTAACAGTTTCCGAACTACGTTTTAATATTTTATTTATCAACCACATCAAAGAGAAATTAAGAAGAATGAACACTGATAAATAAAAAATGAGATTAAAATTTTAGTAATAAATTATTCTTAAAAATTTGATAAAAAGAAAAAAATATAACATATAAAAGTAACTTAAAGAACGAACAATTAAAAATGATCTTGCTGATGACTGATAGTAATTTTTTATTATCTTACGATCGAGATTTAGCAAAAATTACTAAACGGAATTAAACAGTTCGTTTAGATCATTCGACTCACAGTCTTTCCCGGTTTCCAGTTTTTTCGTTACGGTTGAATAACGTGTGAGTGCAATAGATCAAATTCCAACTATTAGGTTGGTCCAAGTTTAAAGACGTTAAAAATTGTTTAAATACGTTGATTATAAGAGTTGCTTTTAAGTTTTTTTTAGCCCATTTCTCTTGTTCTATAAAAAAAATTCAATAGATGGAAAAATAAAAGTAATATAATTTAAATTTCCACGGTTTATATTTGAGTCCAAGACTCGTATTATAACAACAATTTTAAAATGTACCAATTATCAATACTTAGCATTCTAGTGCTAATCATTATCCTTAAATCTGATTTATAGAATTGTTTGTTTTCTTGTTGTAAATAACAAATGATTTTTTACATGGTCAAAGTCATTAATAGAGAATGCTTGCATATAATCAAGGGATATGATGATGGTACAACATTCTAAAGTAGTAAAGTATGCAAAGAAAAATTCTAAAGTACACAAAAAGAAATAAAAATTCTAAAATTAGCGTGTCATAGAATCCGTCTGAAGAAGTCGATATCAATTTTGCCTTCTAGATACTTCGGACTTAAATCATTGCCGGCCATAAAACGTCCAAACTCAATGTCGTTTTCTCCACAAGATAATCAAACCCTGAGGCTATAAATCAAAGTAAAAATCACTAAGGAGTCCACAAAACCACACAAAAAAAAAAAAACATTTCTAAGAAACAGAGGCAAAGAGAAGAAACCTAATGGCGGGGAAAGAAGAAGTGAAGCTTTTGGGGATATGGGCGAGTCCTTTCAGCCGTCGTATCGAGATGGCTCTCAAACTCAAAGGCATATCGTACGATTACGTTGAAGAAATATTGGAGCAGAAAAGCCCATTGCTTCTTGAACTCAACCCTATTCACAAGAAGGTCCCTGTTCTTGTCCACAATGGTAAAACCATTCTCGAGTCTCAAGTGATTCTTGAATACATCGATGAGACTTGGAAACAAAATCCACTTCTCCCTCAGGATCCATATGAGAGATCTAAGGCTCGATTCTTGGGTAAACTTGTCGATGAACAGGTATATATTTTTTTTTTGTCAAGATGAACAGGTATATAATAAACTCTCTTAGCTCATTTCAGTTTTGAAGTCTTATATTTGCCAATTTATAATTATCCTTTTTTTGGTCTTCAAACATTAGCAGTCACTAAGAAAAAACTGAGTGATTCTTTTGTTTGAAGTTGAGTTGCAAGTCAAATAATAAAAAATTAGTTTTGATTATTAAATCATCCAAATTTCAAGAATCTCAATATTTTAATAAGCTAGAAATATTTAATAGATTTAGCGACTTAATTTTAGTCAAGTATGTTTATATAACCGTTAATGATTTTTTTTTTGTAGATTATGAGTGTTGGATTTGTATCAATGGCAAGGGCAGACGAGAAAGGAAGAGAAGTTCTTGCCGAGCAGACAAGAGAACTGATTATGAATCTTGAGAAGGAACTTGTCGGAAAAGATTTCTTTGGAGGTAAGAGTGTCGGTTTCTTGGACTTAGTTGCGGGAAGTATGATCCCGTTTTGTTTGGAGAGAGGTTGGGAAGGAATTGGATTAGATGTGATTACAGAGGATAAGTTTCCAGAGTACAAGAAATGGGTGAAGAACTTGGAGAAGGTTGAGTTTGTCAAGGGTTCTATTCCTCCAAGGGAGAAACACATTGAGCACATGAATTACATGGGAGAGAGAATCAGATCGGCTTAAAAAATTATGAAGACAAGAATCATCATGAGTCCTTTCTTCCAATGTTTAAAGTTAATTAATGTAATGTTTTAATGTTTGCAAGCTTGTTATCTGTTATGTTTCAAACAAAAAGGGGTTTGTTATCTGTTTTTCTAATAAATGAAATTTTATTTTAAAAATAAATATAGATTTTTTTGTGTGCGTCTGTGGTTGATATTTGAGAGTAGCATGTGTTTTCAGCTGATTCGGGAACCTCGAGAAAATCATTTTTATGAAAGACTTTGGTCCCCATGTTCCCACTAAAGCTTCGGTTAATTAACCAACTACAATATGAACAGATTTGCGTCAGTTCTATCTTCTAATTGCAAATTTGTCTTAGATTTAAATTACTTCGCGAGAAATGCATCATGAATTTGCGATGGATTGAAGCTAACGCTGAAATTCATCCCACAATTCTGCAATATGAGGTTTTCTTCTAAAAATACGTTGATCCGGAAGGTAAAAACGAATATCATAAAAGTATAGTCTATCTATCTGACAGACACAAAAAATTGTAACAGAATATCAATTTTAAGTGGGTATATTGTATTTTCCCTTGCTTTAATCCAACTATACCTAACAGAAAGCCTAAACAAAGTAGAAAACTAACAGAGACCTTAGAGTAATAGGAAAGATTTTAGACAAATTAAGAAGATATAGAATGACTTTATATGATTGTAAACATTTTCTTAAAAAATGTGTATTTTGAAAAAAAAACAAAACAGTAATAACAGCATATTATGGTATTTCTACCTTCTTAAATTGTAATTTGTAATTTGTAAATAATAGTTTGCTGTAAGAACAATTGTAAATAATAGTTTGCTGTAAGAAAAATTGTAAATAATAATAGTACAAATTTAAAATAGTGTTAATTTTTCGAATAAAATTGTGAGTTGTCTTTGAATAATGAGGTCTCGTATGCTAAAGATGCATAAGGACTTTTTAGATTAAATGGCGAATAAAGAAGAGGACGTGAAGATTCTATGTTTCAGTTAATCCCCTATATTCCCTATATATTATTTGAGGATCCATTTTAAAAAATAACCTTATATTCATGTGTTATTAACATATATGCCATCATGATGTGTCACCACCACAAGGATTCTTAAAGCCATTTTAAAAATAGACTTGATCTACTAGAACAATTACAAAATATGCCACTCATAATTTGGTTCAAAAAATCAAATATTCTTATATTAAACCAATCATTTCTATAATTAATTAGGAATCTAAACCAAAAATCTCTCCTATTATTTCCTTATATAAACTCCATAANACCAAAAATCTCTCCTATTATTTTTTTATATAAACTCCATAATATTGGTAAATAATTTATTAATAAAGATTTGATATTCAATTATATCATATTAATTATTTTAAAATCATTTGAATTTCTCCATTATTTTGTTTTTAATTTTCTTTTAAAAAAATGAATCATCATATCAAACAAATAATAAAAAAATCTAAAACTTTTTTCATAAGGTATAATTTGATTTTTTAAAATGAAAAAAGTTTCTAAATCTATTGAATGTATACTTCATTTTTTTTTTGTAAAACATTGTTCAAAAATCTAATATAAAAATATCAAATGATCATTAATTACATTACTCATTTGTAGGCATTCAAATTTAAAAAGTTATATTCATTTTAACTATATTTTTTAATTGAACTATATAATTTGATTCTAGAAAATAAAATTTATGGATAATTTAATTGATCAAAAATTTTAAAATAAAAATAAGAAAATCAGATTTAATTTTATTTTATCTTTCTAATATAAGTACATTTAATTTTTCATTATTATAAACTATAATTTTTTTATTTGATTAAAACTACTCATTTTTTATTTTTTAATCCATATTAACTTTTATAAGAATCTATTGAAGTTGAAAATTATTTTAATTTAATTAATTGATATTAACTTTTATAGGAATCTATTGGTGTTTAAAGTGATATTTTGTGACTTATTATAAAATAAAAACATATATGATAGAAATTAAGTTATTTATATACTTTTATGTAAATCATATTTTTTGTTATTTATCGATAAACATATTTACTTACTTTTATTGTATAATTTATTTTAAATTTAG
>OVBI01000863.1:0-49848 GCA_900406495.1 Sisymbrium altissimum
CATTTCTGACGAGAAACTCAAAGAGATATTTTCTCCTTTTGGTACCGTTACATCTTGCAAGGTTCGGTATCCTCTCCCTTTTGATCTGCAGTTAATTGACTCATTTGATTGTCTAAATAAGTTGTTCTTTCATAAAATGTGATAGGTGATGCGGGATCCTAATGGAATAAGCAAAGGCTCGGGTTTTGTTGCTTTCTCAACTCCCGAAGAAGCAACAGAAGCTGTAAGTCAGCTATATTGTCTTGCTGAGTATATGTGCCAGGAAGGCGGTTCCATTGTTACTAATTCGTAGAATTACTGTACAGATGACACAGTTGAGTGGTAAAATGGTCGAGAGCAAGCCACTCTATGTTGCTATCGCACAGCGGAAGGAAGACAGAAGGGTCAGACTACAGGTTTGCTTCTCTTGACATCACCACATCTTGTGATATACCAACTACCCCTACTTTGCTGTGTCCGTGTTTTGATTCGAAACAAGTGGACCCATCATAGCTGAGTCTGAAAATGACCCATTGTGTATAATTTTCAACACTGATTCTGATTCATCTTCATAATTAGACCCCTTATATATGGTCTTTCGACGGTCTTCATTTTATTATAGGCTGGTAACATTTAGAAACAACTTTAGCATAATGTAACTGGTGATGAGAAGATGAAAATAACTTCAATTCGTACCAATTTACATTGTACAAGTACAGCTATGTATAAAGTAAGAACATGTAACTAATAGAAGAATTCCTGATGGGGCGAAGAATTCGAAATGTATTATCACCCGTGTTGATCACTTTCTCATGGTTTGAAGTTTTCCTGTTCTGTGATTGAAATTGTTCTGGTGTATGCATCACATACTTCTCTCATTTTTAATTTCATGCTGCTGAGTGTGTGTACATGATGTGAACAGGCTCAGTTTTCCCAAGTGAGGCCAGTTGCAATGCCCGCATCCGCTGGTCCTCGCATGCCAATATTTCCCCCTGGTGGTCCTGGTATTGGACAACAAATGTTCTACGGTCAGGCCCCTCCTAGCATGATTCCTCCCCAGGTAATCATCATTCTCGTTGTACTTTCTGCAATCTCTTACAAAGACAGATATCTACTCTTCTACCTTGAATATAATGAATTACAAGCTGCCAGCTGCTTTTTAAGTCACACTATAAGTTTTAAAATCTATGTGTTTGTTCTATAGTTAGCTGTATTCACACTTGAGCC
This sequence comes from Sisymbrium altissimum, assembly GCA_900406495.1. NCBI lineage: Eukaryota > Viridiplantae > Streptophyta > Magnoliopsida > Brassicales > Brassicaceae > Sisymbrium > Sisymbrium altissimum. The sequence goes on from OVBI01000863.1 coordinate 1,207, forward strand.
TTTCCAATTCTATTTCAAAACTGTTGGGATAATACTAAACTATGATTCGTGTAATGCCACAGCCCGGGTTTGGGTACCAACAGCAGCTTGTTCCTGGAATGAGACCTGGTGGGGGCCCTGTGCCCAATTACTTCATGCCTATGGTTCAGCAACAGCAGCAGCGTCCAGGAGGTGGAAGACGCCCTGGAGGAATCCAACAGGCCCAGCAGCAAGTTCCCATGATGCAGCACCAGGTTCTTTCTCAGTTGCAATGAAAACTGCTTTGCTTGCTCATCTCTCTTTAATATAATAGTTCATCGTATGATCCTTCTTTCTCTTTGGGTGGTGATCAGATGCATCCAAGGGGTCGGATGTTCCGGTATCCTCAAGGGCGTGGTAGTGGTGGTGATGTGCCTCCATATGACATGGGCAACAACAGCATCCCATTGCCTATCGGAGCCTTGGCTTCAAATCTGGCTAATGCGTCTCCAGAGCAGCAGAGGACGGTGAGAGAATCTCTTAAAGATTTTGCGTTTGTTTGGGATTTTATATATAATAATGTTGTGGCTAACTCTGCTGTGTGTGTGTACAGATGCTGGGTGAGAGTCTGTACCCGTTGGTGGAGCAGCTTGAGGCAGAGTCTGCAGCCAAAGTGACTGGGATGCTGTTGGAGATGGACCAGACGGAAGTGCTGCATCTCTTGGAGTCACCAGAAGCTCTCAAGGCCAAAGTTGCAGAGGCTATGGAGGTTCTGAGGAGCGTTGCTGCGGGTGGTGCAGCCGAGCAGCTCGCTTCCTTGAACCTCTCTTAACTTATTTATTCCTTCTGATCGTGCCTTTCGTCTCTCTTATACGATTACAATTACAATTGGAGTTGTTTCTTCTCTTTGATTCGTTTTTCTCCCTGGGAATTTGGATTCCCCATAACTGCTTTTGTGTGTTTTTTTTTCTTTTCTTATAAACTCTTTAAATTTCAAAAAGAAAAAACATCTCTGCTTTTATTTGCTCAAGTCCACAGTCATCTTTGTATTATTAACTCAAAATAAAATTAGCACTAAAACATGATCAACGAATGGATTACAAACAGGAAACAGACTATAATAGTTAACATGATTGAAAGGATGGGAAGTGGTTTATTTGATTAAGTATAAAAGTTCAGTGGCTGATTCGAAAATTACAAAAATAATCAGGGGGTTATAAGCAAAAAAAAAACTAAAACCTTGGCTGTGACTGGAGGAGGAGCGACGAAGCGAGGGTTTTGGTAAACTGTGCGTCTTCATTGTTAAAGCTTCTTCGATCTTCTTCGTTTCTACAAGTAAGTTTCTCTTATACCTTTGTGCCGATCCGTTATACTGTGAAAACCGGACCAAGATTATTCTCTGATTAGAAATCCAATTTTATCGTGATATTAGCGAAATCGAGCTATTGAATCACATCGTCAAAGTTGAAACGCTCTAATTTGGGTGGTCTTCAGCTAAGTTTGTAGCCAGCTCATACTTTCGAATTTCTCAGGTGAATTTCTCATATTTAGATTCAATATTAAAATGTCATGTGTCTGGGTAAAGTTAATTACTTCTCTAGAAAGGTTGGTTTCTGCAACTGTATTGTTATTGTTATTCGTTTTATATTTTCCGCTGATACACTGAGAAAAAGGTGAATGTGCTGTTGAAGGTGAGCTCTGAAATTGTGTGCTGTTATTATATTCATCAAATGCCTAAGAAGAAGACTAGTTCTCCCTGGAAGAAGCTACCCCGATCAGGAGTCAAACCTGCCGCAGTACAAACTAAACCAGTTCCAAAACCTGGTAAACTAGGGAAGGAGATTGATAACATTTTTGGTGGGAGGAAGAAGAAGAAACCAGAACTCGGAACGACCGAGAAGAAAGAGTTTGATGCCTTGAAACAAACCAAACCTGTACCAAAACCTGGTAAACTAGGAAAAGAGATTGATGACATATTTGGTGGGAGAAAGAAGAAGAAACCAGAACTGGAAACGACCGAGAAGAAAGAGACACCGTTGAAGAAAGCTGAGATGGCAAAGAGGAAGAGGAAGAGGAGCGAGCTTGACGGATTCAACAACAACACGCAAAACCGACCGAGGAAGAGGACCGAAGACGGGTTACCAGTGTTCACGGAAGATGAACTTGGTGTTAATAAGGCCAATGCTGGTAATACCCGTCTTTGCCCTTTCGACTGTCAATGTTGCTTCTAGTCTTCTTCCCTTTTTTTTTTCTTTCTTAAACCAAATTTTGAATACAGTGAAAAGTGGATCCAATGAGATGAATGATCTTTAGCTAACGCAGATTTGTTGCTCATGTTTAATGAGAAAAAAATACAGTGTAGTTTTTATCCGAGTGCTTCTTGTTTGATTGGCACTAGTAGACAGGATCTTAATAGAGTTTCTGATGAAGAAAAATGATGGATCTCTTGTTCGAAACACATCCTCTTGTTTGGTTCAAGTCTTACCATTGTTTGTGGTGTGCAATTTTTTGGTTTCAATTTATGGCTTAATACTTTCAGGATTACAATATTAGGATTTTCAGACATGACTTCTGTTTTCCAGCACATTGAAAATTGTGTATATGTGACAAGTAGACGACAGTGTCATGGTTGGTAGTTTAGACTGGTCCGATATCAACAAAAAAAAAAAGAAAAAGAAAAAAGAAGACACTTCAATTTGATAACCTCATTCAAAAAGTAATAATGTCTGACCGACTCTATTCTCAAGTGTCTTAGATATTATTTCTGATGTCAACGTTCACTCACTACATAAAAATCCAACAACACTTAAAACCAAAAGAGGATTCAAATTAGGGGTTTCTTCTTGGATTGAAATTGGACTTTTTACTTAAAATTTTGACGAAGAAAAAATGTGGGAAGAAGCGTAAATAAGAGAACCGACCAATCAACCAAATACGAAAATTGATATGTGGCTGTGTGTCCCCACCAAGCACCACCACCTATCACCAACTTGTCTCTACTTTTTTTCCCCGAATTTTACCACCCAATCAAAACACTTCTCTTCTTCTCTTCCTTCTTCACCTCTTCTCTCCCTCTTGCAAATTTGTATCTGGGGCAGATTTCACAAAAAAGAATAATAATTGTTTTATCGTTGGAATCCGTGAGTAATAACAGAGGATAATAAGCGATTATGGGTTCGATCTCTCTGTCCAGTTCTCTGCCCATAACGCGACTTCCACTACTTACATCACTCAACCAATGCCTTGTTCCGACTTCCTCATCCTTCTCACTTCCTCCTCCTCCTCCTCTCTCTCATCGTCGTCGCTCCGCTTTTTCACCCTTAATCTCCGCCTCTGCCGTCTTCGCAGCTCCTTCCGGCGTTAATAACTCCCTTCCTGTGAGTCATTTTATACCCTCTTTCATCTAAACAAAAAATTGAAACTTTTTTTTGGTTTGATGATGTGAGATTTGTTTTGGTTTTGGTGGTGGGGTTCCAGGCTAAAAACGGGGGTTACACAGTTGGGGATTTCATGACAGGGAGACAGTATCTGCATGTTGTTAATCCCTCAACCTCTGTTGATGATGGTAAGTAACTCTGTCTAAACAGATGAAATTAATCGTTGCCTTGTAATCACTTACCAACTGTATGTCTCTGAATTTGTCTTGTGGGTTTATCTACCTTGAATTTTAACAGCATTGGAACTTCTGGTTGAGAAGAAAGTCACGGGATTGCCTGTAATTGATGATGATTGGAATCTGGTATAATTTTCTCTTTTATCATTGTGTTTCTCTGGTTTGTTTTGAAGGATGATCCTTGAATACCAACCAAGCTCGTGATTTTACCATAGTCATAAACAGATTACAAATTACAATATGCTTTTTTCTTATATGTCTGAGATCTTAGTTACTCCTCTGCTGTAATTTCCTTTCCAGGTTGGTGTTGTTTCTGATTACGACTTGCTTGCCCTGGACTCCATTTCTGGTAATTTATACAAGTTTTTTTTTAATCTTCTGGTTGTTTCTTTTCCGTGAAAAGAGGAAGTGTGATGTTCATGGTTTCATTCTCATCTTATTAGACAATGAATATTTTAATCAGTTAATACGAGATAAGCCATAATTCATTTTGTAGGATCTCAATTCTGGACTATAGGTGAATCTTAATTGTTGGCACAGATTTCTTGCTTAGTTCGATTGTGCAGAACGTTTACGAATTTGTTTGGTGAAGCAACTTAACCTCTCATCTTTTGGTATTATAGGCCGCAGCCAAACTGATGCAAACATGTTCCCTAACGTGGACAGTTCATGGAAAGTACGTTTCTGCTTATCCATCTTGTTGCTATATATCTGAGGGCTAACTCTCCTGGAAATAAGATTAGTTTTCTATAATATTTCGGACTTCTCTTTTTACCAGACGTTTAACGAACTCCAGAAGCTGATAAGCAAGACACATGGAAAAGTAGTTGGAGATTTGATGACGCCTTCTCCTCTGGTTGTCCGTGGTTCCACTAATCTAGAAGATGCAGCCAGGTATCCTCCTCGGAGACTATGAGCTCAATCCAATTTTTTTTGGCATTGTCGCTGAAAGCAACGTTTCTTGGTTGTCTCCAGGTTGCTTCTGGAAACAAAATTCCGAAGATTACCAGTCGTGGATTCAGATGGAAAACTGGTGAGAGAATCTCAAAGTCACAATCTTTTCTTCTTCTTTTTGTTTTTTCAGTCGTGTTCTTGGTCTGATCTTTGTTTTCTTTTCTCTATTTTGTTTGCTCGCAACAAAGATTGGGATCCTAACAAGGGGGAACGTTGTAAGGGCTGCACTGCAGATCAAGCGGGAAACCGAGAACTCAACATAGCTAGAAAGCAGCAGTTACGTAGCAGATCTCTTAAATCTGCCATAGTTAATAGCAAATCTGTTTATTCCATTGATAAAAGTATATATAATATGTACCCATTCCCTCTCATTTTTCGACCTCCACAAGCAGAATTTTTACTTTAGGAGTAACCTTTCTCATACTCAGAATTCAAGACAATTGGCATCTCATACATATATATATATTTATTATATTTTTGTGTAGCACAAGTCTACTCTCCAATCTTATAAATTATAACGACCAAACAGAATTTAAACTATCTTCCGTATGGTTCTGTTCTTCTTTCTTCTCTCACTTAGTCAAAAGCTTGCAGGATATGTAATAAATAAGGATTTTACTTCTCTGTTTTAATTACATCAGTGATGCTCTCAAAGTCCTTGCGTCTCCCGTCTCGTCTCCTTTCCCAGTTGAAAGTATCTAGGGGTCTATGTTCTGTTCCGGCACCGGTGTATGAGGATTCCGAATACGAGCCCTTAGGGTTTGCATCCAGTGACCTTCTCCGGAGGAGTAGCAATGGCATTCGTGTTATTGACTTCCTCCTCGAGGGCAGTGGTATGCCTGAAGTTAGACGTCTCTACAACATGCTGCTTAAGGAATGTACAGTCTCCAAGCGACTCACTCAAGGAAGGATTGTTCATGGCCATGTTACGAAGTCTCTGTTCTGCTATGACCTCGTTATGAATAACACTCTGCTCAACATGTATGCCAAGTGCGGAAGCTTGGAAGAGGCTCGCAAGGTGTTCGACCATATACCTCAAAGAGACTTTGTCACTTGGACCACCTTGATATCTGGTTACTCACAGCATGATCGACCCAGTGACGCGCTGCTCTTGTTTAATCAGATGCTTAGGAACGGTTTCAGTCCTAATGAGTTCACTTTGTCCAGCGTGGTAAAAGCTGCTGCAGCTGAGCCTGGGGGATGTTGTGGTCACCAACTTCACGGCTTCTCTCTCAAGTGCGGCTTCGATTTGAATGTTCACGTCGGTAGCTCTCTTCTTGACCTGTACACACGTTATGGTCTTATGGATGATGCACAGTTGGTTTTTGATGCGCTTGACAGCAGGAATGATGTTTCTTGGAATGTTCTGATCGCTGGCCATGCTAGGAGATGTGGTACAGAGAAGGCTCTTGAGCTTTTTCAACGGATGCTTAGAGAGGGTTTCCGACCTTCTCATTTCTCATACTCTAGCCTCTTTGGCGCTTGTTCCAGTACAGGGTTCTTGGAGCAAGGGAAATGGGTGCACGCGTATATGATAAAATCCGGCGAAAAGCTTGTGGCTTTCGCAGGAAACACTCTTATTGACATGTATGCAAAATCAGGAAGCATCCATGATGCCAGAAAAATATTTAATAGATTGACTAAAAGGGATGTGGTGTCTTGGAACTCGCTGCTGACTGCTTATGCCCAACATGGATTTGGAAAAGAAGCAGTTTGCTTGTTTGAAGAAATGAAAAAGGCCGGGATTACTCCCAATGAAATCTCGTTTCTCTCTGTGCTTACAGCTTGCAGCCATTCTGGTCTTCTAGATGAAGGATGGCATTACTTTGAATTGATGAAGAAAGATGGGATAGTACCTAAGGCTTGGCACTACGTCACGGTTGTAGATCTTCTTGGGCGTGCCGGTGATCTTGATAAGGCACTGAGATTTATCAGAGAAATGCCTATAGAACCCACTGCAGCCATCTGGAAATCCGTGCTTAATGCTTGTAGGATGCATAAAAATATTGAATTGGGAGCTTATGCGGCCGAACATGTGTTTGAACTTGATCCTGATGACCCTGGTCCCTATGTGATACTATATAACATATATGCCACAGGTGGAAGATGGAACGATGCTGCGAGGGTGAGAAAGAAGATGAAGGAAAGTGGGGTGAAGAAGGAACCTGCATGCAGCTGGGTAGAGATTGAGAACGCAACCCACATGTTTGTGGCAAATGATGAGTGTCATCCACAGAGGGAGGAAATTGGTCGCAAGTGGGAAGAGATTTACACCAAGATTAAGGAATTGGGATACGTGCCAGACACCAGCCATGTAGTAGTCCATGTGGATGAACAGGAGAGGGAAGTGAATTTACAGTATCACAGCGAGAAAATTGCTTTGGCATTTGCACTTCTCAACACCCCTCCTGGATCAACCATACACATAAAGAAGAACATCCGGGTTTGTGGAGATTGCCATTCAGCAATCAAGTTGGCGTCAAAGGTGGTTGAGAGGGAAATCATTGTGAGAGATACAAACCGGTTCCACCATTTTAGGGATGGTAGTTGTTCTTGCGGGGATTATTGGTAGTGACCACTGAAGAAGAATCAGTGGCTTGTGCTGGTGCTATAGGAAACCTTGTCCTCTTGTTGTCTGATATTCTACCAATTCAGAAGATGCAGTCAGGTATCCTCCTCTTTATTCTAGAAGCTTAGGAGGAATGATTTTAATTTGGTTTTTTCTAGTGGCATTTATCTCTGACAAAGACCCTGAAAGCAACGTTTGTAATCATTTGTCCGTAGGTTGCTTCTGGAAACAACGTTCTGAAGATTAACAGTTGTGGATGTGGATCAAAAACTGCTGAGAATCAAGTACAGAAAGCTTCTAGATACAAATTCGAATGCATTTTCATATGAATTTCACATGCGTACTCTCGAACAGAATTATATCAATCCGACTCGAAATTGATCTTATAATGATCTGCTAGATTTCAGGAGTTTCCACCCCAAATTCGTGAGTTAATTGGATCATGAGCTAAACTCTTCCATGAAGCTGCTTAGGTCGTTATAAGAAGACCCTCCTTCTTCCACGGCGGCTTTAGCCATCTCCGCCAGCTTCTTTGCCCGTATGCGCCTCTCCTCCGCCTCTTCACCAACCAACACCTCCCTCACCGCTTTATCCACATTCTCTCTGCTAATGAAATCTCCCATGCTCGCATGCATTTTCGTTCCCACGCTCACTCCCGTTCGGAGCACTTGCGTTACCAATATCTCATTGTAGAATTGCTCCGCACCAACCGGCCACGTCACCATCGGAAGCCCTGCAGCCACTCCTTCAAGAAGCGAGTTCCAGCCACAATGGGTCACGAAAACACCGGTTGCTCGGTGGTCAAGTATCAGCACTTGTGGTGCCCATCCTCGAATTATCATTCCTCTCTCTTTGACCCTCTCTTCAAACCCTTCTGGTAACCATTCTTCTTTGTCACCTATTCATACCCAAGTTTCGTTTCATATCAAAAACAGAGCAACCTATGAAACATAATTATATTGTATAGGCTGTTATTGTTTCAAACGCTACTTTTAATAATTCAGTAAAACTTATTATGAGCAGACAATTATTACATGTGTTTTGTTAATCAGTACCTGTGTTTTCACCATTTTCCCTCACAACCCAGATGAAACTTGTGCCAGAAGCTTCTAACCCTGCAGCGATCTCTATCAGCTGCTCGTTCTTGATGGAAGCCACGCTCCCAAATGAAAGGTAAATGACTGAATCCGGTTTCTTGGAGTCAAGCCATTTGAGGCATTCGGCTTCATCAATGCTCGCTTTCTTTCCTCTCTCAGCCTTCTCCTTAAATCCTCTATTGTGAACCGAGAGAGGACCGATATGCCACGCTCTCTTGGCTACAGTACTCTTGTAAAAATCGGCGTAATCAGGTTCGAGCTCGTAGAAGCTGTTCACAACAACACCTGAGCTCTTCACTTGCGATTTTATGACCTCAATCATAAACTTTCCCATCTCGGTTTCTTCGTCACGGTCTCTGATCTGTCCTTGAGTTATCACAATGTTCCCAGGGAGATCAGGGATCATAAATGGCTCACCACTAGTAGCTACTCTCTTTTGTGGTTGATGCAGTCTGATGCAATGTTCAGAGCATAATGAGAAGTAGCCAGTGCCGTGGAACACAAGTCTTGGCACATGGAACTTCTCAGCAACTTCAGTAGCCCACGGGAAGAACATATCGGCGATGAGACAGTCTGGTCTCGTTGTCTCGAGGAGCTTCTCAAGCTGGTCTTTGAAAAACCTCGTCGACAAAAAGAATTTTAAGATCATGGTTTGTCTATCATCCCTGTTGCTGTTTGAGGTGAAGAAATCAGCGTTTTCACATCCTTCTGGTAACCGGAGCTGCACGCAAGGAAAATCGATTATCTGGATCTCGATTTTGAGACTCGGATTCAGGTTCTTGAATGTATCGATGGGTTTTTGGAGGATTTTGGCGTTGAGAGGTGTAGTGATGATTGTGGATTTGGCTCCTCTGCTAGAGAAAAGCTTAGCCATGTCTAGAGTTGGTATCATGTGGCCATGAGCCATGAAAGGGAAGAACATTACATGGAGTTTATGAGAACGACTACTCATATTTGACTTTGGTCGAAACGAAAATGAGATGTTTCGAGAAATTTGAGAGAAATTATTGAGAAATGAAAGATTCGGAAGCTTGTAAAAGAGTTGTTTTTCCTCCCCGTCTTGAATGGTTGTAGAAGTTTATGCATATCTTATATATAACACATACGAATTAACACGCATACTTTTTGGTATAGTGGATCTGACGTCTTTGCATACGTCACTTGTTTTGGTTTTTGGAATCTAGGATCAGTATTCAAGGTCCTGCGGAACCAAAATCCGATTTTGACTTATAAATCAATTTCAAGATCTAAAATGATGTTAAGTGTAATTCATTGATTAATATAATGTATAACATGGGATCATGCTGCCAGTTTTGTTCGTACAATCAATAGAAATTCAAGGTCATATCTTAATTGAAGTATATGGTAAAAATATATTTTAATTGTATACAATATGTACATGGGTAGTTAAAACTTTGGCCATTCCTACAGAGAAAGGTCAAATCTCACACAGGCATGTAAGTATGTAACAAGACAAGGATCATGTGTCACCATTCTTCCTGTCTTTTTGTCAAGAAGCACATCCGTCTTAAACTGTTTTTCCTTCTTTTACTTTTTATGAAACTGTGAATGATATGTCAATTTTTGACAAATATAATAAAGAACCGACTAAGTCATGTACCAGAATTTGTGGAGCCTCTTAGAATCGAACAGGTGAGAGTTTACTCATTGTCGCCACATCAAGAACTCAAATCTCAAGAAAATACCAAATCTTAAAAGTTCTCAAAGTTTTAAAAAAGCTCTTAGATACATACTCAAATTCATATGAGCTCGTTCAAGTGAAGATGAAAAATCCATAGTATTAGGTCCACCTGAACCGAAATCCACACCATATTGAATTTATAAACTTACTGACAATGCGTGGATTAACTTATATTCCTTGTATACTACATTAGGATTTATTTTATTTCCGATATGAGATTTTTAACCAAAACCCTGTACGAAGGATTCAAGAACTGAAATCCTGTATGAAGTTATTTAGATCGTTAAAAGAAGACCCTCCTTCTTCCACTGCAGCTTTAGCCATTTCCGCCAGTTTCTTTGCCCGTTTGCGCATCTCCTCCGCCTCTTCCCCAACCAACACCTCTCTCACCGCCTTCTCTACTTTCTCTTTGCTAATAATTTCATCTTCCATAACCTTCACATGCTTTGTGGCTCCCACGCTCACTCCCGTTTTCAGCACTTGCGTAACCAATTTCTCATTGTAGAACTGCTCAGCCCCAATAGGCCACGTCACCATCGGTAGCCCTGCAGCAAATCCTTCAAGAAGCGAGTTCCAGCCGCAGTGGGTCACGAACCCACCGGTTGCTTCGTGCTCAAGTATCAGCACCTGTGGAGCCCATCCTCTTATTATCATCCCTTTCCCTTTCGTCCTCTCTTCCATCCCTTCTGGTAACCATTCTTCTTTGTCACCTGTGTTTATCCTCACAACCCAGATGAAATTTGCCCCAGAAGCTTCTAACCCTGCAGCGATCTCTATCAGCTGCTCGTTCTTGAAGCAAGCAACGCTGCCAAATGATATGTAAATGACTGAATTTGGTTCCTTGGAGTCAAGCCATTTGAGGCATTCGGCTTCATCAATGCTCGCTTTCTTTCCTCGCTCAGCCTTCTCCTCAAATCCTCTGTTTATAACGGAGAGCGGACCAATATGCCACGCTCTCTTCGTTACAGATCTCTTGTAAAAATCAGCGTAATCTGGTTCAAGCTCGTAGAAGCTGTTCACAACAACACCTGAGCTCTTCAGTTCTGATTCTCTCACATCAATCATAAACTTTCCCATCGCGGATTCGCTGTCGCCGTCTATGATCTGTTCTTGAGTTATCACTATGTCCCCGGGGAGATCAGGGATCACAAATGGCTCACAACTCGAAGCTACTCTGTTTTGAGGTTTATGCACATTGATGCAATAACCAGCGCATAAAGAGAAGTATCCAGTGCCGTGAAACACAAGTCTTGGCACATGCGACTTCTCAGCAGCTTCAGTAGCCCATGGGAAGAACATGTCGGCGATAAGACAGCCCGGTCTCGTTTTCTCGATGAATTTTTCAAGCTGGTCTTTTAAAAATTTTGTCGACAAAAAGAATTTGAAGAATATCTCTTTGTCATCATTGTTGTTTGAGGTGAAGAAATCGAGGTTCTCGCATCCTTCTGGTAAACCGAGCTCCACGCAAGGGAAATCGAATATCTCGATGTCGATTTGGAGACTAGGATTGAGGTTCTTCAATACATCAATGGGTTTCTGGAGGATCTTGGAGTTGAGAGGTGTGGTGATGATTGTGGATTTGGCTCCTCTGCTAGAGAAAAGCTTAGCCATGTCTAGAGTTGGTATCATGTGGCCATAAGCCATGAAAGGGAAGAACACAACATGGAGATTACGGGGAGGATTACCACTCATGTTTGCTTGGCTTTGGTTGAATAGAATATGAGATTTGCTCTGAGAAATTTGAGATAAAGATACGAGAAATGAAAGTTTCTGAAAGCTCGTAGAAATACTTTTTGTTGTCGTGTTGACTGGTTGTAGGAGTCTTCGGTTGATCATATGTATTATTATAATTATTCCTATATATAACGTCTAATTCGACTGGCCACACGTAAGAGCATATCTCCATTGATTTAATACCCAATAGATATTTCAACTAAAAATAAAAGAAAAATTAAGAAAAATAGAAGAGAGAAAGGGAAGGAAATCTCAAATGAGATACATGTGGTGGGATCCTAAATTATGGGTAATGGATATTGACGTAGTCGCATACGTCACTTGTTTTGGTGTCTTTGGCACTCCCTCTATCTACTTGTCACACTTGTCGGAAATCTAGGATCAGTTTTCAAGGTTTTTACAACCAAACTTTATTTTATTTACGTCGGCAGAACCAAACTTTTAAAAAATTGTAAACTTTCGAGATCTTCAAAATTACTTCCAAGTTTTTTCTTGGTTTAAACATTAAGATACAGTATGTTAAAATTTTAGTAGTCTAAAAGCGCCTGATCAATACCATTTGACTAATCATGTACTCATGTGGAATTATTTGCCCGCGCGCCTGACGTCAATCAAGGTAGTCAATAATTTGATAATTAAGATTGTCCACAAGTTAAAGAGACTTATATTGTTTGACATTCGCCTTCTAGAGACGGAAGTTATTATTCGTACTATTATTGATGTCACCGATCGCAAGAAAACAAAGAAGCTTTATAAAGTTCTAGAATCTCTACATAAAAACTGCAGACTTTAAAGAAAAGGAAAAAAACAAATTATTATTGTAGTCACTCAACTCAAGTGATATGTGATATCTAGAGATAGTTTCATACTAAGCGGATAAAGTTTTGTAACTAGAAAAGCTTTTAATTAAAGAAGCTGGTAAGGAAGTGACGTTGGTGTGTACCAAATTCTTAGTTGAATCCGTATGGTTCTTGTTCTTCGTCTTAACAGAACAAACAAAAATAGAAAACGGAACTGATGATGGTGATTTTGTGTTTTGATGACTCAAGAACCTAACTTCCCATGTTCTTAAAAAAACAAAAAGAACCTAACTTCCCGTTCCCTTTTAACAATACTACAGTCTAGAAGGTCTTCATTCAAAATCCGTAAGAATAAATACAAATTTTGTACTATCCTTTATGCACATGATAAAAACATAAACAGTACTCTAAACACTTTCAAACTAATTTAAAACATATGACATAGTAGAACAAACAGTTTAACAGAACAACATAGTAAATCGTTTTATTTCCAGAAATCAAGTAACTCTCATCTTATTTCGAGATATTAAGTAACTCAAACCAACACAAAGTAATCGTTGTGGTTCAATAACATTTGTTCCCTAACGAGGAAAGAAGATCATCAACTTCTTTTCTCCTCTTCTTTTTGCAACCTGACCAACTTAAGCTCTTCCATCAACTTATTCAACTCCATATCCGAAGATCCTCCTTCTTTCACGGCATCTTTCGCCATATCAGCTAGCTGCTTCGCCCGTTTCCTCCTCTCTTCTCCAACCATCACTTCCCTTACCGCGATCTCCACTTTCTCTCTGCTAATGAAATCTCCAGCAGCTTTCATCATCTTCTTTACTCCCACACTTACTCCTGTTTTCAACACTTGTGTTACCAGTTTCTCGTTGTAGAACTGCTCGGCTCCAATGGGCCACGTTACCATTGGTAGGCCCGATGCTACACCTTCTAGAAGCGAGTTCCAACCGCAATGCGTCAAAAATCCACCAACTGCTTGGTGGTCTAGTATTAGCACTTGCGGCGCCCACCCGCGTATTATCAATCCTTTTCCTTTTGTCTTCTCTTCGAACCCCTCTGGTAACCACTCTTCCTTCTCCCCTGTTCACACCACACCACACAAAAAGTCTTTACATTTACTATTGCTGTTTTGTATAAGAATCTACTATATTCAACAACATGGTTACAGAAAAAAAATCTTCGTTCATTGAAAAGGTAAACGCAAACGCAAAAGTTACATTCTGAAGACAATCAAATCCTAAATTATTGTTTACTCAGAACAAAACAGAGGATGATGTTACAAGATACGTACCTTGGCTGCCACTTTTGCTAACGACCCATACAAAATCATGTCCTGAGTTCTCCAAACCAGCTGCAATTTCAATCAGCTGCTCATTGTTGAAGCTCGACATGGTTCCAAAGGATAAGTAAATCACCGAACCACACTTCTTGGAATCAAGCCATTTCAAACATTCATGCTCATCGATGCTCGCCTTTTTGCCCCTCTCTGCTTTCTCCTTGAACTCTCTGTTCCCTAAAGAAAGCGGACCGATACCCCAAGCCCTTTTAGCGACAAAACTCTTCAAAAAATCGGAATAAGCAGGTTCAAGCTCGTAGAAGCTGTTCACCAACACACCAAAGCTATCTCTCTCCGATTCTCTCATTTCCTTCATGAATTTCCCCATCACAGACTCTTCTTCTTTCTCTATGACCTGTTCCTCTGTAATCACAATGTCTCCTGGGAGATCAGGGATCACAAAGGGCTCGGAACTGGAGGCTACTTTCTTGTAAGGCTTGTGGAGCCTTAAGCAATGAGAAGCACATAAAGAGAAGTAGCCTGTGCCGTGGAACACAAGTCTCGCCACACCAAACTTCTCAGCGACTTTTGTCGCCCAGGGGAAGAACATATTGGCGACGAGACAGTCTGGTCTCACAGTCTCGAGGAGATGTTCTAATTGCTCTTTGAAATATCCCATTGCAAGTAAAAACTTAAAATTCAAGTCACCTTGGTTTAGGCCATGGCTAGAGTAGATGAAATCGGTGTTCTCGCATCCGTGGGGCAAACCGAGCTCTGTGCAAGGGAAATTGAGGAGCTGGATGGTGATGTTTTCGAGTCCCGGGTTCTCGTGGTTGAATGATTTGATGTGGTTCTCGAAGAGTTTGGAGTTGAGAGGTGTGGTGAGGATTGTGGATTTAGCTCCTTTGGTGGCGAAGAGCTTGGCCATGTCAAGAGTTGGTATCATGTGGCCATGAGCCATGTAAGGGAAGAGGAAGAAATGGAGCTTAGAGGCTTCACCAGAAGTTCCCATGATTTGCCTGCTCAGAAAACAAGATCTGGGTTCAAATTTTTCAAATTGTTTTCTTTTCTTTTTTTGGGAAATTTTGGGATTGGATGTTTGAGGGACAAGAGATATGAATGTGTATATATAAATAATCAAATGGTTGGTTATCTTGGGTTTTGGAGCTTTGAAGCAGGATGCAAGGAAAGAGACTAAAGTTCTGGCAGCTAACGCTTGGTTGATAGGAAAACACGAACTTTTTAGGGCCACTAACTATAGTTTTTGACTTTGACTATAATTAAGAAAGGAAGAAAAAAAAAACCTATTTTGTCAAATATTTTTGATGAAATGAGAGAAACATAAATGCAAAACGACTCTTGTTAAGTTTCCAGGTTTTTACAAGATCAATTTTGATATATAAAAACTACAAATAAAATTTCCATCTGATTAACAATCCGCAATTAATAAAGATCTGGGTTGGGAAGAAAGTTGAAAAACTCGCGTCATGGCATTCGTCATTTTCTTCTAGTCGTCTTATATGTTTTTTTTTTCACCAAAATAATTTAATAAAAAGCATATCTTCCACATGCAGAGAATCATGCTAATTTGCAGCAGTATTTTAATCCTATATTGGTATTTCTAATTGGTATGTGGCAAATAGATCCATAAAATAACACGTAATAAGATGTTTCATCAAAACCTAGATGCAGCGTTTTCTGAAAGATTCGATAACATCCCGACAGCGAAAGTCACTTACAAAACCTCGTACGAGTATTTTTTGAGCTTTAGTTTCACATTGAGTATATTTTCAAACATTCGAGAAGTTGTACTTTAGATGATGCGCTCAAATGGTATGATTTTTATGAACCTTTTGCAGAAACACAAATTTATAGTAAACCCAAAACTTTGGGCTTTCCCTTGATTCGCTAAAAGCCTAAAACCTGAGCTAAACCTTACTAGGCCTAAACCGAAACCATCCGGTTCAGGCATGTTCCTTCGATTGGAGAATTTATATCCGGTACGATTTCATCGTCAAAAGGCCTTAAGTTAATTTTAAGCAATCCTTGTTGGTTTGTTTCGTTGACATAGCTGCAAATGCCCGACGGTAAAGAAGAATTGAAAGAATCTAACGAAGAAGATTCCTACGTTTGGGACAACGATGCGCAGCTCTACATCCATCACAGGCATACTTCTCTTTCAGCAACTACAAATTTTGCTTAGTTTTAATAAATCGGAGTGAAAGTATAAATTTTTCCATCGTTTAGGTTTGTATTCTGGTTGCTCGAGGAGCTTAGAGCTTATTAATTACAATCAAAGATATCACTTTGTAACTGCTACTTAGGAGTGTAAACTATAAGGAGTGATGAATGAAGCAGACACTTCAGTGTGATTGATGCTTAGTTCCATTAAACGAAAAGCTCTCTCCTTTGCACTATGATGTTGATAAAGTGTATTCATTTTTCGATGCTAACTCTGTTTTTGATTTTTTTATAAATTGCAGTAGTGGGTTTTATCATGACCCAGTTGCTGGTTGGTACTATTGTAGCAAGGATGGTCTTTACTACAAGCATGAAAATGGCGAATATATCCCCTTGGACTATGAAGATTCTAACGTGAGCCCTCTTGTAAAAAGTGTCACTTGTGATCCAAATGAAGAGGAGGACTCAGGCAGAAAAGATTCTCCTGCTCAGGCTGAAGTTTCGCTGAGAGAGACTCCTTCAGGTAAAATTTACTTGTAAGAGTTCAGGTGAAGTGTTGCATAGCATCTATAATCGATAACTGATAGACACGGTTATTTGCTCTAAAGAGCCCACAGGGTGCTCAAATGACCAGGATCCTGAACATACTCAACGACCTTCCTCGTGGTAGGTTCTGTATTTCATTGTCATGGACGCTAATATATGTTTCTTCATCATATGGTTTGTAATACCTTTTTTATCCTCTGGATCAGGGTGGAAGATACACTTATCGAGCTGTATTTGGCTGGAAATAATCGACGCGATTCTGCGGAGGATAATCAGGATTGTCAGATGTTGTCAGGTAACGTTTATTAGCCTTTAACATAGCGTTTTTTTGGAATGAATCTGCTCTTCCAGTTTGGAATTTAAGGAGAGGAGCTACAAATTGGGTTTCTTTTTCAGGAGACGATGATGCTGAGGAACTCGAAGAGGGAGAATGGATTCCTGAAGAAGATTTTGATCCACAGGAAGACAACTTTGATCAAGGTTTTTCTTTTTAATTATGTTATTGTCATTTACTTTTTTTCTGCACCATATCAGTTTTCTTGGTTATGGATATAGATATATGAAAGCTACATACATCCTTATCACACATGGTGTATGCTATTGTTCTCTCGTAAGCTGATTTTAAATCACCAAATGATTTAGTAGCCTGTAGTATTGTCTAAGGGAATCGATGATATGCTGTCTTCAGCACATATTCATAGCTTTGATGCTCTTAGTTTCATTTGTAGCTGCTCCTTCAAGGGAGGAAGAAATATGGCTAGCACAATATGGTCAAGTCACTCAATCCCCTGGAAAGACCTTGCCTGAGATCCCTTCTGTTGATTTGTGGGATTGGAAACTTGTTTGTGAATCCAGAAAAGCTGACAACGAACAGGTGGCTAGGCTAGTAGGGAGGCTGGTTAGACGATCCGCCAATCTTCATCCCTCAGTGGCTTCTGGTGGCACACTTTTCAAAACTGCACCAATTTGTGAAGCACGTCTTCACCTGGTGCGAGTTAGGACAGGTTTAACCATTTTCGTATTAACCTAGCCTTCTTCCTCGTAACAACTATATAGTCTCTTGACATACCAGTGATAGTAACTTTATGTGCTTTGTGTTATGGATTTTAATTCTTGAATCTTGTGTTTCAGGTCAAGTCTATAAACTGCAAAATCCTAGTCCAAAATATCTTGCATCCTTGTCAGTATATGACGCGTCCAGCCCAACAAAAGATTGGGGATTCCCTGATATTTCAACTGCATGGCAAAATCCTGATACAAAACGCAAAGCTAAGAAGGTGAAACCAAAAACCGACTGCACACTCATCAAGGTGAAGCCTCGAGATGAAGCCAACATGATTGAAGAGGTACTCCAATTGGCTGAATTCTTGAATTTGTGTCTTAGAATATTTGTGAAGGATGTTAACACCCTGCTGCCAAATATTGAGCAGGAGTCAGTTTTCCAAAGCTTTATGAATGAGGCTTTCAGTGAGAAACTTAAATCTACTAATAGTATTTCGATCGCGTAGTTTAGTATTAGAACCATAGTAAGAGAAACCCCTATTTTGATTCATGGTCCTGTTGTTTCTCAGCAGAGAAGCTCTTCATACAGAGATAGAGCGGCCGAGAGAAGAAATCTGCATGGTGGATATGGTGTTGGGCCAGGTCAAAAGGGAACAATGGTGGGCCGTAACGCAGACGAGCATGAGACGGCTTCTGAAGAGGATGCTACAGCGGAAGCATTGGAGTTCTCATTTGGATCTGGAAGTTATGCACGGAGGATTATGGGAAACATGGGTTGGAAGGAGGTAACTTATGAATCTAATTCACTTTTGATGTAATGTGGTGTCACCAATAGTTATTGATTATTGTGGAAACGGAAACGCAGGGTGAGACGCTCGGGAAGAATACAAAAGGTTTGGTTGAACCGATACAAGCAGTAGGAAACACTGGGAATATAGGGCTTGGTTTTCCTCAAAGGAGAAGGAGATAATCTGAGGTACCAGATTCTTCTCTTTATGCGACTCTTTTAAGTGTCCATACATATATGAAATCTATATATGTATGATTCTTTACGGATTTCGATACTGATCCATGCTAACTATCTATGTTTAGCCCTCTTTTCATATAACCTTAGAGATGGGAGACGAAGATTTCTGTTTCAGTTACTTGGTTATCATCTCTGTGTTTCTAATTTATATTTTTATGTGAAGGATGAGGCTGATGGTCAAACTTCTCCAGAGGATGGGAAACCTGTAAGCTCCTGAAGACTTCACGTACATGAAAGTAAGAGATTTGGATATATAAATATAGATGGTCCATGGTTTAAGAGCTTTAACATGAGCTTTTTTAGGGTCAATTGCATTAACCTCAAAGGAACACGTGACCATTTCAATTCTTAGCTGTGTGCTTAAAGGTGAAGCTAGGCAGACCGTTGTTTATAAATTTTTCATTAAGAATGACCCAAGAGGGATACGTGGAACCGTGTAGCAACCACAAGGAGGGATACGTGGAACCGTGTAGCAACCACAAGGAGGGATGCATGTGATTCATTACAGGGTTCTACTTTCCGTTACAATAAAATGAATCACTCGCATCCCTTTCCTTGCTGTTGTTACACGGAAGTATATATATTATCTCAACAAATAAAAAATTATTTTGATTCAAATCAAATCATAGCACATTTAATTTTAGTCTGAATAGTCACAATGTCAACGTTTCTAGAAAGGTTTCAACGGTGCTGTCTTGATTCTACCTAGTATACCAGAAAAAGCCGATTAAAATAGTGTACCAGAACAACCGCTATCTAATATAGTATTAACATGGGGGTAAAAGATTATACCTTATTGCTTCCAGCATTAATTGAATACTATGAAGGTAAAGAGAATTTTGTTGACGAATAGTATGAAGGGGTTTTGGTCAATGAAGATTATGAAAGAGAGAGAATGATATCTTGTTATAAACACCGGATCTAAAAGGGCTTGTACAGTAATCTCTCCGATAAAAGCTAAAATAGTATCTATCGTCTTTCATTTGATTGGTCTAGGAAAGAGTGGATTTATCAATCTTGCCATTTAAACTTGAATGTAGATGCATGTGAGTAATGAATTGGGATGTGTATTTTGTTCCGGTCGGTCTTATCTATATTATATTCGCCGCCTCTTTTGTGGAAATTCTAGTCGCAGCCACACACACATAAAAAAAAACAAATATATGAAATTTCAAATAATAAAACCTGAGTTACTGTACCTAATTGGTTTGTAGACGATGTTATAAAATAAGTTTAATTTTCATAATATTTGTACAGCATATGTAATAGAGAAAATATAAATGCACTATTTCCTAAAACAGAAACGAGAAGTATATAATACACTTCATTTATTTAATACTAAGATAAGAAAGGAAATAATATTTTAAAACGCGTATATCTGAAGCCGTGGGAGGAAAAAAAAAAAAAAAAGTAGTATTTGATAAATGTAAAGTCAAAGTTATGGTCAGCGGCTTACGATACGCGTCTTACTCTTGGGAAGCAATTTCTGCGAAAGTTCAAGTCCGATTTATTAGTTAATTAATATATAAAGAGGGACATTTCTTATTAAAGATTCCATTATTCAGCTCTTTTATCATCCGTTACTATTTTTTCTCAAATCTCTATTGTTTGTTTTCTTTCGAGCCCTAAGCAAATCGAATATTGTTGCATCGATGATGACGGGAATTCAAGGCCAGCTTCTCGAGGTCACTGGTTGGTGCCTTTTCTCAATTTCACATCTCTAATTTTGTTTTCTTTTGAATAATGAATGGATTTCGAATATTCGGTTGATTCGATCGCTAAAATGATGGTGTGATTATTATTACAGTGGTAGGGTGCCAGAAACTGAAAGACACGGAATGGTTTTCAAGGCAAGATCCATACGTTGTCCTCGAGTACAGCAGCACAAGGCACCGTACCAGAACCTGCACAGGTTCTTATTTTGTTTCTTCTTCATATGCTTTTTGTTTTCGATTCAAAGCCACAAATTTGCGGACCATGTTAATGTTAATACTAATATCTTATGAATGAATTATTTATTTGCAGATGGTGGGAAAAACGCTGTGTTCCAAGAGAAGTTTATGTTCACTATGCTTGAAGGCCTTAGGGATCTTAAGGTTGCTGTCTGGAATAGTAACACGCTCTCCACTGACGACTTCATTGGCAATGCTACGTATGTCTGCTTTCTTTTTCTTTATGCTTTGAAATACCGAATTTGGATTTGGTATTGACTCTTTTTTCTGTTTGTTTGTTGTGAATAGGATTCAATTGCAGAAGGTTCTTTCTCAGGGATACGACGACTGTACCTGGACTCTCCAGACTAAAACTGGGAGGTAATCAACTACTACATTGCTTTCACTCGTTTTGCTGCCTTTTAAATTGGTCTATCGTTTTTTTGGTGATGCAGTGCTCATTATCAATGAAACTTCTCATGTGGTTTTGTTTGCAGCATATAGTGATTGAACTTATAACTTGTGTTGCTATATTCCTGTGTCCTATGCTTTCTTCTTAAGTGAACGTTGTAGTCCTTGCCATTTATTTATATTGTTGACATGGAAGCATGGTTTTATCATTTGATTTTGAGTGGTTTTTCTTGTTATGCACATCTTTTTTTTTAATTACCATTCCTGTTCCTTATATAATGTAAAAAAACACTCATAAGGTTCATGCACTGACCACACTCTAGCTTTCAAATTGGGTTTGTCTTGAACTGATGAGATAGAACCTGGACCTTTCGAGGTATATGAAGCTTCTAGTGTTTGTTATTAGGTTACCTAAGAAAAGAGAGAGTGGAGAAGTTCCATTTAAACGTTGTAGTGTTTAATTAGAATTTAGAAGTTTTTAACCATGGCGGCTGTGTGTTACGGATTGGAACTTTTGTTGTCTTTATATTCCCGATATGTCAGTTACAACAATATGCACAAGATTTTGGTAGCTTGTCCTCAGCGATTGCGCCTTGTAGAAAGATTGTTATAAATCTTCTGAATATGCATCACCTTTCTGTCTTGCAGATATGCGGGAGAAGTGAGACTCATACTGCATTATGCAGGTGCAAAGGTAAAATCAAGACTCAATTAGCAATATTGAGATACAGATTCATTCTTGACAAAAAAGGCTGAAACATACAATGTATTTCTTGTATGCAGAAACAAAATCACGGGTCTGCGCCATCAGCACCACCGTATGCGCCTCAAGTGCCACACTACTCAGCACCGCCTTCTCCATCTCCATATTCATCAGCACCATACTCTGGACCATCTCTATACCCACAAGTACAGTACTCTCAGCCGCAATCAGCATACCCACCAGCTTCAGCTTATCCGCCTCAGCCATCTGCTTATCCTCCTCCCTCAACCTCGGCTTACCCTCCCGGTCCTTCAGGTTACCCTCCAGCTCCTTCAGGTTACCCTCCCGCTCCTTCAGCTTACCCGCCTGGTCCTTCAGCTTACCCTCCTCCCCCGCCATCCTCAACTTACCCTCCTCCTCCATACCCGCCTCAGCCATCACCATACCACCCACAAGGTACATAAATGTTCTTGCTTTTGTCTTTCGATGCTATGATAGGATTTTCATGTTTCCATTATCAATTGTAAACGGAAGGACAAAGTTCCGTGTGCTGTTACGTTTTCAATTTCCACATAGTAATATATATTTGTGAATTTGGGTGTTTCTTTGTGGTAGCTGATATTGTTTTCTTCTTGTTTTCCAGGTCCATATCCAGGACAGTACCCGCCTCCTCCCTACTAAAGCTCGGGCTTTGAGAATTGACCGAAAGTTGTTCTGATGTATAGATAATACTAGTGCTGCAATTTCTAGAATTTGGTGACGAATTTTTTGTTCTTTTATTTCTTTCTTCTATCTCCTCTTGACTGTTATTGGCCTTTGCAAATTGTAGCGTAATGGTTAAGTTTTTGCGATGGCCAGTGAAACTCATTGAGAAGTTTGGATCTTTTTATATTAAGCAAGCTTGCAAAAAAAAAAACACCTGTATTGTGTTTTGTGTGTTGTGTGTGCGTGGTTCATCTATCT
The DNA here is from genome assembly GCA_900406495.1 of Sisymbrium altissimum. Taxonomy (NCBI): domain Eukaryota; kingdom Viridiplantae; phylum Streptophyta; class Magnoliopsida; order Brassicales; family Brassicaceae; genus Sisymbrium; species Sisymbrium altissimum. The sequence goes on from OVBI01000863.1 coordinate 23,680, forward strand.
CTTCAGTCCAAATTCTTTAATTCTGTTATGCTTTAACTCTTAAGATTAGCTCCTATTTCATCGACTTCTGAGATCTTAAATCAGATACTACGTATATTAACTTATCCGGTCAATGTTTATTTAGCCGGATATCTTAGTCTTTAAAAAAATATACATTGTTGACAATCGGCATAAAAGGTTGTTGAATTTAGTTAATTAGCCGACAGATTTTACTGCACATTGGTTTCTCGATTTCTACTCCAATGAGTAAAAGTGGGTAAAGCGGGAAACAGAAAAAGAAATTATACATAAAATAAATAAATAAAGGAAATTAGAAAAGACACTAATATCATAAAGATAAATAATATTATAAAATATTGAGCGAGTAAAAAGACAAAGGTGAAAACCATCTCGCCCTTCTCTCATAAATCAATCTCCTTCTTTTCGCTCTCCTTCCCACTTCCAGCTTTTCTCCTCTCTTTCTCTCTCTACCTCTTGTCTCTCTCTCTCTCTCTCTCTCTCTAGTCTCTCTTTTGTAGCTCCCTGCTACAGCTAATCTCTGCACGTTTCCATAGAGTGGTGATAGCCAGAGAGAGGAAGATGAGTCTCTCTCCGAGAGATTTTCTCTCTATCACCTTATCTTCTTCTGTGTAATGCCCTGAGCCAACACCAATAACGAGAGTGAAAAACCAACAATATAGAAGATAAGAGAAGGATTTTCCTCTCATTGTTGAGTCTATCCGAACAATGGCGATTCGAAAGGAGGAAGAAAGTAGAGAAGAACAGAGCACCTCGTTTCTTCTTGATGCTCTCTACTGCGAAGAAGAGAAATGGGACGACGAAGAAGAAGTAGAAGTAGAAGCAGTTGAAGAAAACTCTTCCTTTTCTTCTTCTTCTTCCTCTATTGCTACTCCATTCGTTCTTCTGCAGCAAGATTTGTTCTGGGATGACGAAGATCTGGTCACTCTCTTCTCCAAAGAAGAAGAACAAGGACTCAGCCGTCTCGATGATGTTTATCTCGCCACGGATCGAAAAGAAGCCGTGGGTTGGATTCTGAGAGTCAACGCTCATTATGGGTTCTCTACTTTGGCAGCTGTTTTAGCCATAACTTACCTCGACAAGTTCATCTGTAGCTACAGCTTACAGAGAGACAAACCATGGATGCTTCAGCTCGTTTCTGTAGCGTGCCTCTCTCTAGCAGCGAAAGTCGAAGAAACCCATGTCCCTCTTCTTCTAGACTTTCAAGTAATGATGACACTTGAGATCATTACCCTTAAAGCTTCGCTTTTTAATCCTCACGTTCTCAATTTCCCTGTTTTTTTCTTGGGTTTGTAGGTGGAGGAGACAAAGTATGTGTTTGAGGCGAAAACCATACAGAGAATGGAGTTGCTGATTCTGTCTACTCTCGAATGGAAGATGCATCTCATTACTCCAATTTCGTTTGTAGACCACATCATCAGGAGACTGGGGCTTAAGAACAGTGCTCACTGGGATTTCCTCAACAGATGCCACCGTCTCATCCTCTCTGTAATCTCCGGTTCGTAAACGACAAAAATAGAAACCCCATTTCGTTTTTATCAGCTTCTGGATTCTGAGTAATCTTACATTCGTGTGTTTTTTTCCTCAAATTGTTTTTGTCAGATTCAAGATTTGTCGGCTACCTCCCATCAGTTGTTGCCGCAGCCACCATGATGCGAATTATAGAGCAAGTTGAGCCCTTTGACCCTCTCTCCTACCAAACAAAGCTTCTCGGTGTCCTTAACATAACCAAGGTTAGCTTCTTTCAATCCCTCTTACTAGTAGAAAAACTCTGTTTCACTCCGGCATTTTCACGAACAGCTATCGTGCATTCACAGGAAAAGGTTGATGCTTGCTACGGTCTCGTCCTCCAGCTACCATTGGATCGCCTCGATTTACAGATCGACACCCAATCTAGCCGGAAACGCAAGAGTCGCGATTCACCATCGTTTTTGAGCAGCCCAAGCTGCGTGATCGATTCAAACCCTTTCAATAGCGACGAAAGCTCGAATGATTCGTGGTCAGCGAGTTCGTGCAATCCAACATCGTCTTCTTCGCCGCCGCAGCAGCAGCAGCAGCAACAGCCTCCGCTGAAGAAAATGAGAGGAGCTCAAGAGACGCAGAAGGAGAAACCGATTTTGCATCTTCCATGGGCAATCGTAGCCACTCCGTGATCGTGATCGCTGTTCTTACGGTTTTTCCGTTTATATATATTTTATTATTACAAGTCCTTTAAACCTTGAGACCAATCTTTTGTATTAAGTTCCCCGTTTGCATATACGAAATGTCGCGAATGCCCTCTCTTTGCTCTGCCTTGTGCAAAGGGGTATTCATGACATTTGACTGCATGGGATGCGATGAAGAGAATAGAAATAAATAGTCTTTGCGTAAATTTTGAGGCTTTTGCAATCTTTGGGCCTTAATCTCCGCTGTTATTAATATTTTATGTGTTTTTAAATCTGGTTTGAAGAAAAATAATTTTAAATCTACACATTTTATATTCAAATTTAGGTGAATTTATTTCATTAACCCGCAATAACTCAGATTTTGCTTTGGATCTGTCCAAAAAGTACCCATATTTGACTAGAGTTGATTGCCCTACTGGTATATCCGATAAGGATGGAGATTGCATAGGATTAAGGAGTCTGCATAGGAAGATGGTTTGGAGTAAGGAGTTTGAAGAGAGCGGATAATTTACGGCTCCCTGATAAATAACGGAGCGAAATATCTTAATGAAAGTGTTTTGGAGAAAATCAAGTAAATGCTTGATATTATTTGGATTAGTGACTAAATATAAAGCTCATACTTTTACATATAGTTCTTTAGACTTAAAACAGCCGTTTTATTTTACAACAATTATACAATGAGATTTTAGAACAATGTATACATATTTTTGTTCAAGAATGGTGTATAAGTATAATACAAATGAGATGAGATTGTCAAAATGTATATCACGGTGAATGTTTATCATGGAATGCGATTGTTGTGTTTATGGTTGAAAATGAAGGATTTAGCGTTTTAGGCTTTGACTTGGTGAGAAGAGCCAAGTATTGCTTTTTGGGTCAGTCTTTAAATATAATCGCTTTCATACATGAAATAATTAATTTAAAAAAATGAGAAGAAAAAACAAAAATTGAAAACGCAACACAATAATTGCTTTAGATTTTTTTTGCAAAATGTCTTTTCAATTTGAAACCTGCTCTACGTGCAGGAGGCGCGTATCAGCTACCCCAAACATATCAACGCATTTACATAACAATATGACCATGTAATTTATCGAAATTAACATGATTATTAATGCTTAACCATGTAAATATAAATTCTCGAAATAACATTGATTAGAAAAACAATTGATACAACTTTCGCATAATTTTAGTAGGTGTTACAAAAACTGATTTATGAGTATTTTATACTTTGACGTGACAATCTTTGGAAATCAGTTAAAGAGATAGATTATGAATGAATGAATAATAATTAGCAAACTAGTTTTTTTCAGAAATTAGCAAACATTTGTTGATGAAAAGAAGAAATAGACTTATTGACAAAAAAAAAGGAACAGACTTATTGAATCGTTGACCAGTAGATAAATATAAGATAGGAAGACAAGAAGGAGGAACTGCAAACACGCGCCATATTGTCGAGTGGTGTTGGACGATAAAATCTGGTGCATCAGTTACACCAGAACCAAAGCAACCTGCTTCCACTCTGAGAGCCTGGGATGACGCCACGTGGCGAAAAGCATCCATCACCACTGTTCTGCGCATATAACAACGTCGCTAACCAAAATCATTTTTAGAAACCATCACACCTTATGACGATTGGGGAAACTTTTCTTTTTTGGGTTCAACTAAGTAACGACACTGTGAAATGAACAGAATAGCTTGGTTTGTTAAATAGAAATATCTTCTGTTAAAAAAGTAATAGAATAAACTGTAGTTTACATCAAGTTATTCCCTTTTGAATCACTGAAAAGCTTAAATGTGATAATTCATTCATTTGTATCACTTAAATTCTATTGATTTATTTTTATCAAGTATCGTCAAGCTTTAGGTGGTGATCTTCTCTACTTCTTTTTCACTTTTTCTTTTCCAATTTTATGTTCTTTTAAAACTTATTTTCAACAAAAAAAGAGTATTGAATCTCTACTTTTTTCACGTGTGACACGAATTTTCTCCTTTGTTGATTTATTCTTTCTTTTTTTCCAATTCATTTCATTATTTAGGTTAAAAAAAAACGAGCTGCTTTAGTATGTCGTTTCTAAACGCTCAGCCACACGTCATCAAAAACATATCAACTCCTCTCGTTTTTTTTTGTGCACCAAACAACTCCTCTCGTTTAATACAAAAGATACGTTCCCTGTTTCAGCTATATATATACTTATATTATTAAGGTACAAACAAATAAAATCCATGTAGATTATATATCAAACTAAGCACATATATTACGTTTTAACACGTTAACAAAACATGACTATGTATTTAAATTTTTGTACATCGTCTTTAAACATATGCGACGTTTACTTTGCTGTTCCTCTTTACCAAGTTATGCCAATTTATACGAAGAAACAGCATATACCACTCTGTGGAAGCAAAAATAAACAAAATGCGATATATCAAAACTATAAACCAGTAATTTGAGTCACTAATCTAATAAAAGTATCATGTATCATTAACAATTTGAGAACCCTAAAATGTTTTGGTTTTCAATATAAATACGAAATATTGTCAATCATTAATTACTTGCATATCGAGATGACATAAAATTGAAATCGACCGAATGCATAAGCACAAAAGTAAAAGCTTAAGAAAATTTGGATATCAGGAGCAAGGCATGTAGTTACAAAATTAATGAAAGGCGAGAACTGATGTGTCATCTATGTATGTGGAAAGCGGGAGATTTTCAAAATGGGAGACCAAAAAAATCTGTGGTTATTCTCTTACTATACAAAATTTTAAATAATTAAATTGTTGTGGAGAATGTGTTTTCTGTCTTTTTTTGTCTCTTCTATTGGTCTTCTCTTCTTTAAGGTATGTTATCAATATCATGGTACCATACGCATCTCGTGAACCATATAATGACTTGCCATAAATTATCCCTTTTTCTGAAACAAAAATAAAAACAAAGGTGAAGTTACATTATTTGTTATTTTCTTTATGTTTTTATATATACAGTATTTTCTCGATTGAATAATTCATTCCCTCCATCTCATCAAACAGATGTGTGAATCTGTTCTTCGTCAGCTTTGAATTTTGTTTAAATGTCAAAATCGATGCTTTTATTGAAGAAAAAAGGTCGAGTTAAGATCAAAAACGAAAATATAAATGTGTTGTATTGTTTTGTTTCAATTTTTTTTAAAATTTGTATTAGTAATAACCAAATGAAATGGTAACAAATGAGGAAGGAAAACAGCTTGCACCCAACATGGAGAAAGGCCAACGAGGTCAATGTGTCCCCACACAACAATAATTCTAGAATAATATTATCATTCTCTATAGCTTTGTGACCTTTATATCTTAAATATTTCTTCTTTTGACCCTGGTCTCTTCTTTTTTACTTCCATTCTTCTTTTTCTTTTATTGTAATTCGAAGGGAAAGAGAATGTGGTGGTCGTATGGTCGAAGGGGTATGCGGGGGACAATGTTCCAATAGCAAAGTTGTAAAAGAACTGCATATGATGAACATTTTTTCCTCAAAAATTTCAGATTAATTTAGTATTTAGATAAATCATAAGTAGAATGAACTGGGAAGTGTTTTTTTAGTCTAGTAATTGATTTATTGATCGTAGATTGGATTCTCACAAACTAAGTGCATAATTTTAATGTCCCATGCTGTTACTATATTAATTTGCATATTGTGAGAATCCTTATTATAGACCGAAGATTTTAACCGTAAAAGTGTAAGACCATAGATTGATACTATATATATTATTTTAAATAGAAAAGTAAAACTCCAAAAACATTCCGTGATAGATTCAAGTTTGAAGCAATAAGGAAAAATAATAAATCGACTAATAAAAGTGTAAGCCATTTAGATAGTTTCGACGTCTACACATATAAAGAAAAAGAACACATGTCGTTTTAAGATATGTTTGAAGAAGTCACGAAGTCATTACGAATGACTTGAATTATTATCTTTTTTGACAATTTGATTAAACTAAATCAATGTTAGTATAATCATAAACTAATTTTACTTTTAAAACAATATAATAGGTGCACAGAAATTTTTACTGGCCAAGTTTTGTTGACAAAGCTCACATGCATTGAAAAATGAGGACATGATTAATTAGCTTCGGAACAAGGAAGTGCGATGAAAAGGAAGTAGAGAACAAAAAGTGACAAGAGCGCATTCTGAAATTTGTAGTCTATGAATCTGTCTCACAGCTGCAAAGTCTATGATGATTAAAACAAAGTAATCATTGGTGCAATGCCGTAAATAAAATAAAAACAATTTAGATTGATACTTATTATCACAAATAAACAAACTATATTGTCTCATATGAACACACATCATATACATATGTATACACTTTTGAAGTATCTCAGAGTCAATATGGGATCGAAATTCGGATCTTAGTAACATAAATGCTTTTCAACAAATTTTAGAATAATATTGTATGAAATGAAGCTACATTCAAAATTACTTAGTGGCGTCGTCATTTGATGTAAGTTACTCAGTTTTAATGTAGCTTATTGTTAAAATCAAACGTACAATCTATTTTTTTGTACAAATGTACGTAGCAAAAAATATTATATATAATATAAAGATTCAAAGGAGATAAATATATTGTTGTATATAAATATTTTAAAAGAAAATATATACATTGGGAAAATCCGAACTTGTAACCTCTTGATTTTCAATATTAGCGACATCATGTCCCCACATTGATACTGTCCATATTTTATTTATACATGAGATGAAATTAGTAGAAAAAAAAACTGAAATGGTCAATTTATCTGGTAAACATATAAAACGGTACCATATTAATTACCGGACAAATAAGTCAGCTAACTAAACGTAACGATCAATTTTATAGGTGTAAAACAAGAAATTCTTTTTTTTTTTTTCGAAACTTCCAGACTTATGCCCTAAAAAAACCAAAAAACAAAAACAAAAACCTCCGAACAATGCCTGAACTGAACTTCTATAGTATACGTAATATTGCCTATAAGTTTCTAGTTCAGTCAAAGTCTATATGAAAAATTAGAAAGCTAAAATACCAAATGCCGACTCTTAAAAATGTAGAATAAATAAAATTAAAGATGCAAGCAACACTATGGGATGCATGTACAGATATGTTCTAATGATTAGCAATTAATTGAGCAATTATGGCAATAATGATAACAAATGAAAAATGTAAAATACAAGGGGTATAAATGAAGTAGGACCAAACGAATATAAAAATGAAAATGAGGTGTGTGAGCTGCGATTGCAGAACCTGTCGCCATGGCCCCTCTCCTTCAGACAAATCAGACTGCAGGTCCCAAACCCTTGTTCTATTTCGTGATTCACATTATTGTATGCTTTTATCTCCACATTTCTTATACTTACATGCATATTATACACCTATTTATTACCTATGACGATATACAAGTTGCCTAACGTATCGCTATATATATGCATAGTATAAATTTGAGCTTGTTTAGGCCATTTTCATCAATAAATTTACAAAACCGTAATGAATGTAACATTCAATTATAATTCAATTAATAACCTTTTAGATAGCGAACTAGGGTGTCTGGATTTTTGCCTACATCAATATAAATGTATAGAGACTACGAAATGTTCATGATGTTACTGTCTTCAGTTAAACTGACAGTAAAAAAATCAATCTTTGAAACAAGAAATCTTGTATATATATATATATATATATATATATATATGTGTGTGTCTGCTCTTGTTTGGCATTGAGATTTTCAATAAGCAGAGACCCACATATATATTGTTTCCCTAGTTATATACATATTATTAGGGTTTGGATAAATTTTTATTTTATTTATCAAAAGAGAAAATGTTCAATGAAAAATTTGCTGATATAAACATACAAACCCAAGGTTTCAACTGGTATCCAATGTGGTATTTGTGTATTCATATAATTTAATTAATTGTGGTCACGATCTCATATATGAAGCCAAATCTAGTCTCACGTTTTCACAAAAAAACATCAAGAAACATACAAAACTTCCCCCAAACATCTTTCGCTATTCTTTGCAAGATTTTATCGATCGGAGCTACAAAACATGCATTTTCTGTTTGAACATAGAATATTTCGAATGTAGCTACATGTAGTCAATATGATAAATTATTTTCAATACAGTCCCATGCATATAGTGTGATATACGTCAATGAAAGAACTATAATTCGAATGTCGCTTTAATTTATCAATTGATTTCCATCCACTATATATCAGTAAGATAGATTCAGTGTGAATTAAACATAGAGGACGCTATTACACCGGGAAATATCAGTTGTTATCAAATAAAAAAGTAATACCGTAAACATAATCACTACACTGATGGAAGTCATTAGTTAGTGAACCAATCTCTTGAGATTTACGCAAAGGGAGATGATATGATTAGAAAATTATTTGACATAATGAGAAAAAAAACGCATATGTTGAGTAGATGTCATTTGGCACCACATGAATCATTTAATTAATTAAGCTCTATAATACTCGTAAAATACTAAAATGTAATCTCATTTTGTTCTATATAAATACGTTAGAGTCACTTTAAAAATAATGTAAGCTAACCTTTTCCTTTATCATTTCAAATTAGACCAGAACCTAGAAATTAGCAATACTAAACCATCTATTTTCCCGTTTAAATTTATATATATTTTAAAGGATGCACATAAATTAATAAAAACTTGTGAAATAAATAACTGATTACTTATAATTAATTAGTTTTTTTTTGAACATTTACTTCATTAGTTAATGAAACAAATTTTATAAAGATGTCTTAAAATTACTTTAGCTTATACATTAAGCAGATAATTATATTCTCGAAATGATATGATCGGATATGATCAGATCGTTCCTTATACGTGCAGAGTTGGTTATGTTGCTAGATAGCTTTTGATATAAGCAACACAGTTTGTATCCTTCAACTTATCATCCTACATTTCCTTTTTTTTTCTCTGTTAAGTAGTACCTCTGCCAACATTTTCTAAGGCCTTAATAAGCAAAATAAAAAATTGTAAGGTAATATAATGATTTAACCAAAAAGGAGAGAGAATAGTTAGAAGATAACTCGATTTTTTATCATATTTTTTGAAAAAGAAACTTCATTTTATAAAATAATGATTGTTTTCGGATGTTGAAATATATTATCTATATATGTTATATTGGGATTTTGATTTTCATATTGTCGTATTGGAGTAAAGGTAATCATCATATGGTACAAATATTAGAGAAGAAAGACGAATTCACGAGATATGTATTTCATGTTGTCCAAATCCGTGGACAAACGATTCACTATGACTCAGAATCTTTTTTTTTTCCTATGCTGATAATACTTTTGTTTTTGGTTGGTTTATAAATAAATAAATAAACAGGCATGTAGGTATAATGTATATTATGGAATTGGCGGTTGGATCGTACGTACGAATTACTTGAATAAGTAAATGTCGGGATTTTGACAGAGGAAGCGAATGAGCAAAACTATGCCAACATATTCAATAAAGTCAGAGCTTCCTTTCATTTTTTTTCTTCATGGGTTGTAACTTGTAAGATTTCAGCTTCTTTTTTTACCTAACATCACTACCCTTGTCCTTGAAATATTTATTGAATTTTACCTTCTTTATTCTCCTTCTGTAGAAACCGAAAAGCAAAGCATAATTTTCTAAATATTGTAAAAATTCGTATATTTCAAACTCTTTGACACATTTATAAATAACTACAAACTGTATATAAGATTAATCTTGCATTTTATTCGACCATATTCTTCCAAACTAAAAAAGCAACCTAAATCTAAATTAAACGTTGAAAAGATGAGCTGAATTATCTGCAAACATTTAGACTCTGAAAATTGTAGTAAAAAAAAGGGAAGAATGTTGGATTAAAATTAGTTTAAATAGATTCGAAAGTTGTTTTTCGAGAGACAACTATATTATATTAAGCAGATATATTGATTGATGTTGAAAAATTAGATGTTTCTAGATAGTTGTCGGTAGAGACTTTATGTTCATATATATACTTTATGATTAGTGTGGTCGTTTTTGACTATGTATGAATTATTATTACAAAAACAAAAATTGATTGTCTATTCTGTCCATTCAAACTAGATGATTAGAGTTCCTTAAAGTGCTTTCGTTTCAAATACAGTATGTGTTTCTGGACAGTTAATTTTAGATGGTTATATTGAATCCGATTGGTCCAACTAGAATCAAACCCAAAATGTTTGCAGGGTTTAATCAAAGCTTGCATCTACGAAAATGGAAACAATATCGAGTCAAAACTTGAATGTACTTACACAAACTTTACAAAGTGATGGAGTCAATATGAGTATTGGGAGGGGTCACTAATTGTTTTCTGCCAAGGTGTGGGTAAGAAATTAGTTGCACTGGGAAATTCGAGATCAATTCAAAGAGTTGACGAAACAATACAAAAATAAATGGTAAAGGTAAGCAAGAGATGGCTTTTCAACAATATTATTTTAAAAATTTATTATGACATAGTAAAACTGTATTAAATTCTTTGGATTCAGTAATGAAGTGGGTTTGGATGTCCGTCTCATCAGTCATCACTACAAAAGGATGTCTTGTTCTTAGACAAAGATTTTGGGGGTATCTTCTCTCTCCCGCTACCACTTTTAAGATTGACCCATCAGCTCTTATCTTCTCTCTATGGAGTACTATTTACCTTTATCCTTTTTTCCAAATGTTATAAAAAGAAGTAAATAGCTGATTTTATTGTCTGGAAAATAAATGGAATTCACTAGCCTGTCCCTTGTTAAGCCATTCATCTCTTGCTACCAAATTTTATACAACACCGTCGACCTCACTTTGCAGGCTTTGAATCAAGCCCATTTTGGCAATGACACTAAGTGACTCAGTAGCTAAACTGCTGTGCTAAAAGCATGGTTTTAAAAGTGGAGCTACATGCTTATACATGGTCTGTCTTCTCAACAGAAATGTTTCGTTTGACGAATATGAACAATTCTACTAATGTGACGATAAAAGGAAGGATTGGCTTGATATCGAAAGGTATACCAAACATTTATGAAATGTTTGAAGTTATAACAAAATGGTTTTAAAAATTTAGATTTTTAATAATTAATTTGTAGAAATGGTTCTAAAAGTTTTATAAGTTTAGAAAGAATTTACGAAGAATTTAAAATTGATTTTGACAATCGAACTGATGAATATTTTTCGCTGATTGTTGTTGCATATATATACATGGTGATAGCGTCAATTTGATTTGCTTGACTCTGAAAATTCGTTATGTGTCAAACCTCATTCCAAATCATGGCCGAGAGTGGTCATTATTATTTTTACTGCACTGACACTGAAATACCTATTTGAATTAAGATTGGCTTGTGCATTGGTTTTTCGCATGCTTACTATTTTTGTAATAACCAACTACTCTCGAAAGCTTTTCCAGTTCCATGCATCTTATCCGCAAATCCGCAATGTATATAGATAATACATGGTTTGTGTTTTTTATTAATAATTATTTATTTTGTATGATATGTATCAAAATTATGATAGTTTTTATAATATTTTAAAAGTTCGAAATATTATCTTTATATAGAATTGTATTAATCGATAAAATCTATTCCTATAAGGGTATAAGCTCGATCCAACTTTTGAAACCCTCCTCGATGTCTTCCTTATTGAAAAGTGGAGCATTGGAGTCACTTTTGTTAATACATTTCCTTATTTCATGGTTATACTTCTTGCTACTCTTTCCTTATTTTCTTGAACGCCACGATAGCTCACAATAATATTTGGTTCTAATCTTCCTCCGTCAAAATAAGATATATCCATATAGGGCCTGCCTATTAAAAATAACAACAAGTACCCACATATACCATGGACCCTGGACAACCAGTACACACATATCCAACCCTTTCAAGTTAATCTGATCAAATTCGTGAATCTAACATCTAAGATGAAAATATTTCTCTTGGCATATCGATCGTGCAAGTCAATACCATCAAACGTTGTGGGAACTGGACATAACAGCACTTATCTCCAATAGCAGGGTCCATCATGATAACACATGGCTTCTTTAACAGCCTTGCTGTTGTTGATGAAGTAATGATCACAATCCACGTTCAAAGGATATGCTCCATTGATAATTAAGAACAGCAGAAACACAGTTCTGTCAAATGTAAAGAGAAGCTACATTTTCTTAGACAGAAGAATATGGGGCGACAGCTATACAAGGGGAGAAAGTTTCCAAGGCATGGAACAAGACAAGAAATATTTATGGGATTATCATATATTAATGTTCCTGAAATCAACCAAACCAAACTGAAAGTACAACAATTAAGTCTCCAAACGAAGTAAACGGGGGGGGGGGAANAACTTAAATAACAGAACCAGATCCAAATAAGACACCTAATATCCACCCTTTTATATTAAATTAAGTACACATAACTAGCAAAGATCAATTTCCAGTTTCCACTATAGAAAATCTCGAAAATCTTCATTAATCAGTTGGTTTGTGTAGAGTAATTCGTAAATGCCTCGAACCTTTCTTCACTTCCCTCTTCACCTCCTCGTGTGTAGCCCGTACCAACATCCTTTGGTCATGTTTCAAATCCTTTGCCTCATACAGGTCAAGCCGTTCCATCACACGTCCAGTTCGGATCAGGTACTGTAGCACATATAACTCGTTCGAGCCGCCACAAAAGTTTTTTACTTCCACAACCTTGAGTGTCTTTTCCAAACACTCATACGTTTTGTTGGTGAGCCAATAATTTTTTGGATCTAATGGCGACGAAACTCTCTGCAAATTCAATTAAAGTCAAGCGTTTGAATAAATAATATGACCGATAGGCTATATCTATTTTGTAATAATGTCTACTGACTGGAGGATTTAGATATATAAGTAAGATATGAAAACAACTAACTTACCACGATACGCTGAGTAGTAAGCGTATCGAAGGTGAGGGATTCCAATTCCGGACAGCTATTGAGAAATATCGACATTCCCATGAACTCATTTGCGTGCATATTTGTCTTCATCACCAAATGTCGTATCTTCATCGGCTCGTGCAGTTCCATAGGATCGGGACAATCTTGGATCATCTTCATCCAAAAAACGAATGATAAGTAGACCCAAAAAAAACGTTGCATATACACAATGTTAAACGGTAAGGAGAATAATCTAGTGCCCTAATGAATATTCTCCTTACAATGCATTTAAAGGTTTACCAAAACAAAAAACAGCAAAGAAATGTCTCAAGCAATTCATCTTCCAAAAAATACATATATATATAGATAGACCCAAAGTCTTGGTTGTTCGTAACTTCGATCCTATAGTACCGGTAAAGGGAAAATGTTATCTCCGAATCGAATATTATATTCACAACGAGAGGAATTCAAGGTTGAAGAAACGACCTAATTAATGTTCTTAAGAAGTGATTTTTAGACACAAAAATAACGCCACAGTAATATTACTGATATAATCTAGTTTTACGAAATTGATGTTAAAAAAAAAAATCTAGTGTTACGAAATTTACATTTAACAACATTATTTCTTTATTAGAGAATCATTAATTACTACTTAACCTCGAAGAACTCAATTTTTCCAAAGAAGCATAAACTATTTGAAGTTATAATGATCTCCTTTCCACTTGATTCAACACTCAAATTTCAAATTTAACCACAACGTTTTTTTAAAACTCTTTTCATTCTAGATTCTTTGTTCAAACTCTCAACTTAATTAAAAAGCCATTTCACTGCGAAAAATGTTTTTTTTTTTTGGGGGCGGGGGGGTTGCACTTGCAATAAAGTTTTACATTACAGCAAAATAAAATCTATAATATGAATCTTAAATCATTGAAAGGGTGAAAAACTATATACCTGAAGAAGAAAAGAGCAGATCGTCACGTTCCTAACATATACAAGATTGAAAACGAGACGAGAAACATCCAATGGATTCTGTTGATAATACATCAACGTGAGCAATTGCTGGATAAGGCTAATATTTCTCGAGACGGGGGTTGAGAAATCAATAACTAGATTTTTGGTTTGTTTGGAGGCAGCGAACTCGATCAGAGACGCTATATCTTCCTCGGAACCCCTTGGTTCGGAGAGACAAAGCTCGAAACTTTCGATGACTTTACCGTTAAATCCCGAGACCCATTGACGCACGATGCCAGCAAACGAAACCCTCTCATCAGAAGGTCTGGTTTCTGTATCGACGACAGATAGGTTCTCGAACTCAGATTCTTTGAATACGAGGTTTGTCATTTCACGACAAAGATTCCTCCATCGTTTAGCGAGAACACTCGTCTGTACGGATTGTTTGAAAGGCAAGAAAGAGATGATTGAAACCAGAAGGCAATCAGGTAAACGCGAAAATGGATCTGATCTTCTTCGTGAATCCATTATGAAAATGTGATGATTTAGAGAGGAACAAAAACAAAGGAGATATAGAGTTGAAGATGGTGTCTATGAATAAGCCAATGAGTTTAGCACTTTAGAGAGTTATCTATTTATAAGGTTTTGAAAGGCTCCAAGTTTTTGGTTTGTGTTGATAGATTGTGCTTTAACTCTTGAAACCACTTTTACCTTTGTTTTGCCTTTTTTATTAACTACTGTCTTTGAGTTTTGAAAAGAGATACTATAGGTTCAGAATTGTAATATGAGATTGTTTATTATTAATTTTATTAGTAAGATATATCAAAAAGATTTCTTTTGAAATAAATTAGTTTTTAAATAATGTGTACGCTTTTTTATATCGATAAATATGTAAAAATTATATTTTAAAATGTAGTTTTGATTACTCAAATTTAAATATGGTTAATTTTATATAATAAATTTTTTATTTGATATACATTAATATTTTGGATTTATTTCATACCATATTAATTAGAAATAATGTCATAAGGGGTAATAAAGATCAAAAGATATCTAACTACATATGTCAAATGTTAATACAATGTATAACGCAATCAATATATGGAAAATTTTTTTTTTTCTGGAAATATTTATTTAAACCAAATTTGCCTAACTTGACAAAAAAGGAAAACTAAATTGCTAAACTTTTTTTCTTCTTACACTTGTTTTACTTGGACAACTGCAAAGACTGATCCAAAAACAACTGTATGGACATGCAAACACTCTGGTAAAATCAAGTATCTAATAACTCAAAAATCCCATTTCAAGTATTCAAAAGAAGATTTATATATATATATATATATATATAATACAATATAAAGATATAATCCTAGTCTATCATCATATACAAAAATCGGCCCAAGCCCAAGAATGAAAACATCATATGTCATGTCCACTACTTAACTACAAATTTTCATTTTCTTTTGGTATCTACTATCTATTACTGTATTGCATAATTTTTGACTAAAACGATCATAGATTTTACGAGGAACGGTAACTATCAGAATTTTTAGTAATTTACATCCATAACCTTCTTAACACAGAAAAAAAGTTACATGAATATAAAAATGAAATTGGAAGGAAAATGATGATAACGAACCAATAATTGAAAAACCCATTAGTGGACCAAAAAGTGGATATGGGCTTTAAACGTTAAGGATTTCCCCTCCAAAAGAATTCTCTAAACGAAAGTGATACAAATCTCGTCTTTCACCACCACTTATCGTTGTCATCATTTCTGGCATGATTAAATTACGTTGAAGTCCAGTCGAGGACCGTAATAAGTGAGTAAGGATAGGGGTAAAACTGGAATTAAGAGAACAAAAAAAAAAAAAAAAACTGGCAGCGTCTGATTAATTTGATTTGCCACGGCTCGTCTTTAACTCGTTGCACGGTTCAGATCCGAGTTTGGGAGAAGCTCTCTATTATCTCTCTCGTCTTATCTTCAGTTTGTCTTTGTTCGCGATCAACTCCTTTTGCAGGTCAAATGTTGCTCCTCTGTTTCAAAAACTCGATTTCAGTTTCGTCGTTTGATTTCTTCTTCGACTGATCGGATCCTTTTTGGTTTCTTCTGATTCGATCGATTTTCAAAAAAAAAAGGGATTGGAATTGCGTTTGCTACTTTGATCTGTATTTTCTTGTTGACATTTGATGGATGCTTTGTAGATCGTGTTTCGTTACGCATTCTCCTTGATTGAACAAAAACAAATAGAGAGTCCAAATTATGAGAACGATGATGACGAATTTCGTATCAGATCTTTGATGTTGTAGCTTTCTCTGGGGGCACTCACTCGTCATTTTGCTTATGCGTCGTTATGTGTACATTTGTGTAGGTGTTAAGTTGCTCAACTATCCATGGATCAGGCGGAACTGACTATGGACCAGGTTTCTCATCTCATTTCTTATTTTGCTCTCTTATCTATTTACACATTCCTCTACTTCATAGTTACAAATTCAACCAACATCTTTGCAACTTTGACTTCTTAGAAATGCGAATCATTTGCTGAATTTCTTAATCTCTCTTGTTGTTTCACCTTGCAGGTATTGAAGAGGGACATTCCATGGGAGACTTACATGACAACTAAGCTCATTTCAGCTACAGGTCTCCAGCTCTTAAGGCGCTATGATAAAAAACCTGAAAGTGCTAGGGCTCAGTTGCTCGATGAAGTAATTCTTCCACTACTCTTCTTCTTCGCTTTCTCTTTTCGAACAGTTTTGTGTTTGAAACTCGACTCATTTTCTCTGTGTTATATAATTAGTTGTTGGAGTTGTATAATGACCATTCGAGCATTTATCTTGTCATTAATATGTTTGTGACGTTACTGCAGGATGGTCCAGCTTATGTTCATCTCTTTGTTAGCATCTTACGTGATATATTCAAGGAGGAAACCGTGGAATATGTTTTGGCTTTGATTTTTGAGATGCTCTCAGGTAAGTTGATCCTGATGATATTTGCATTCACCTTTTCTATCATTTTAGATACCCACTATTATTTATTAATGCATCAACCTGTTTTGCCAGCAAACCCGACACGAGCTCGGTTATTCCATGATCAATCTTTGGCACATGAGGATACTTACGAGCCTTTCTTGAGGTGAGTCCTTATGACTCTAATTTGGTCTAACGCAAGTACTATTTCCCACGCTTATTGGATCGATTCTCTTGTTGTTTCTGCTTTCGGACTGACTTGTTGCATTTTTTCTTACTCCCTTACTTGACATATTAACGTCACAGATCTCCTTTCTAGTTTTCTTCTATTCTCCTGTTTACATCTACCGTGTCAAATGAACCTGACCTTACTTAATTACAGGAACTTTTTCTCCAAAAGATTAATATGTCTGTGTGTTTATGTATAGTGGGACTTTTTCACATGACCCGATTTCTTAGTCCTGCACTTATGTGTAGTGGTTCCACCAAATGATTTCATTGCTTTGTTGTGTGTTCAATCACTTGGCCCTTGCTCGTTTTGCTGAGATCCTAGTTTTGGTCATGAAGAGTTAGTTTATTATTTCAACGAAAATCTTCCTAACAAAGGGGAAACAGACGCAACACTCCATTGGGGGAGATTACCTTCAGTTGCATTTTTGCTTGATTTTGGATGTTTATCTTCAAAAATATGCAAGCTAATAGATATGTCCTCTTTCAGGTTGCTGTCGAAGGGAAATTGGTTCATTCAAGAAAAAAGCTGCAAGATCCTTGCCTGGATAATAAGGTATTGTTGAGTTCAATACTGGTATTATACTTTATTAAACATGTCTCTAACAGACAGTATCATTTACTTGGCGGGTCTTGCGTTTCTTTTAACATATAGTGCTAGGCCAAAAGCTAGTAATGGCGTTATTGCTAATGGAGAAGCTTCTGCTTCTAAGAAACATATCACTACAATTGATGATGTACTCAATGGGTTGGTGGAATGGCTTTGTGCTCAGGTTCTTCTTCTTTTCTTTTTCTCTTTCTCCTCTTTGTTTTCTTTCTAGTTTATGTTGGCCTTGCATTGTTTTTTGACTGGTAGTGATTCTTGAAAAGCGTTTGAGCCCCATCATGGGTTTAACAATCCTTAACTTGAAATGCAGTTGAGGCAACCTTCTCATCCTACTCGTGGTGCTCCAATTGCAATCAGTTGCCTGTCCTCACTGCTTAAGGAACCTGTTGTCAGATCATCGTTCGTCCAGGCAGATGGGGTGAAGTTACTTGTCCCGTTAATCTCACCAGCATCCACTCAGCAGTCTATCCAGGTAACTATATATTTGGTGGAAGTAGCTTTTGTGAAAAGTGTCTACTAAATCTGTAGAGAAGTATTGCAGTTTCCATATCATGCAAAATCTTTGGTTGAAAAGCGATGAAACCCCTTTTTATTTTCAAATGACTACTAAAAGCTGTGGATTTATATTGCTCCCTAATTCTGAAGTGTGGGCTGGATAAGTTAGTAACCATTACATAGTTCTGTTTCAGTTTCTCATTTTGTCATAATGTCTCGGTAACTAATTCTTGTGATTTGTTTTCTCTCGACCAACAGCTTCTCTACGAAACGTGTCTCTGCGTCTGGCTTCTGTCCTATTATGAACCCGCAATAGAGTACTTGGCAACATCTAGGACAATGCAAAGGCTCACGGAAGTGGTTAAAAGCTCGACTAAGGAAAAGGTGAGCTATGTTCTCTTGTGTGACTTTGTCATTGCTATCCTGCAATTAGTGGAAATTTCATATGACATGGTTTGGTTGATCATTCAGAATCTGTGTCTTTTTGGTTTCTTTTATTTGTTTTGGATCATTAAGTTACATAATTGTTGTGCGATGCACTTGTTATGTTTCTCTGACGGTATTTTTTCTTAAAGGTTGTCAGGGTGGTCATATTGACATTCAGGAACTTGCTTCCAAAAGGTACATTTGGTGCCCAGATGGTTGATCTTGGACTCCCGCATATCATTCACAGCCTGAAAACACAAGCATGGAGTGACGAGGTTAGACATGTTAAAATACAAAACTGAGTGTATAAGCGGTTATTGTTGCACATGACGTGAGAATATCTGGTTATTTTAGTGATTCCTACGCCATCGGATGTGTATTAGTGTATGCCTTTGTTGCACGCATTAAAGCTAGTTAACTCTTTATTTTGGTAGGACTTGCTGGATGCACTGAACCAACTAGAAGAAGGGCTAAAGGACAAGATCAAGAAGTTAAGTTCCTTTGACAAATATAAGCAAGAGGTTCTTCTTGGCCATCTTGACTGGAACCCAATGCACAAAGAGGCCAATTTCTGGCGTGAGAATGTCACAAGCTTTGAGGAGAATGACTTCCAGGTATTCTTTAAACCCGTCTCGTAAAGCTGGCTAGTCCTATTTGGCCCATCACAACGAATCTAACCACTTGTTAAAACTTGTGGGTGCAGATACTCAGGGTCCTCCTGACAATCCTGGACACGTCAAGTGATCCAAGATCATTGGCGGTGGCATGCTTTGATCTCTCACAGTTCATACAGTACCATGCAGCGGGGAGAGTGATTGTAACAGACCTCAAGGCGAAAGAACGAGTAATGAAACTGATGAACCATGAGAACGCTGAGGTTACCAAGAACGCTCTTTTGTGCATTCAGAGGCTTCTCCTTGGTGCTAAGTACGCCAGCTTCTTGCAAGCTTGATGGGACTTCCATGTTTCTTTCTATATATGGAAAGCAACCAGAACACACAGACTGCGTTTCCTTTTTTTTCTTGTGGATTTGTTGGTCACTCCATACAAAACCTGCCCCAACTCCTGCTTCTGCCTCTTTTCTTTCAAATTCTACATTTCAAGACCATCTCTTTATTATTTGTCCTCGAAAATCTGCTATGTGTATGCTTAAATAATTTCTGCGTTGTTTTCTCCTTTTTTTTTCTTTTGTATTTATTTATTCAATAAAAAGGCCTTGAGGAACGCTATTGTTACAGACAGCAGTTTTGGGCCAGCTTGTCGTTATGACTGATGTGAGAGTTACAGTGTAATGCAGATGATATATATGGTTGCATCTTACGATTTACTTATGCAGAGGTTCACGCACTATCTACCAGTGGTTATGTGGTTCGCAACAACAAAACTAAGTGGAAGTCAACACAAAAGATTCGTGATCGGTTAAGTAGTCTTGCGCACTTTTTACTACTGCATTCGTCTTGCGATCGGACCAGTAAAAAGACTTAAACATGCTCACATGTTGAATTTGGTCGTGCCATCCATTACCACAACATATTAATCCTTCGTATCTGTCTAGTTTTATTATCATGTCCTTCAGACTTGCACACATACACACACACAGACAAACAAATTATAAAGGTATACTTCCTTTTACAACAGGAATCAATCACATCTGTGACATCTGCTTAATGGTTCTGGGATCTTGGAAATCACTTGATGAGAATGCATCTCGTTGGTGCACCTTCCGATCCAACCAATCTCAACGGTAAGCAATGAAGTGAGTACATCCCTACCTCCACACCATCCAGCTTCAGCGCTTCCACAGGGATTATATCCTGAAATCATGCGAACCACTTATCTCTCTCACTTTCTTGTCTACTCAAAAAGCTAATGTTTAATCATATATTCATATCCCGTGGTTTGATATCCAAACATAACAAGAGAAAAAGACACATAAGGTTTCCTTCAGAATTGGAAATGGCAAATTTTCAGGAAACAGAAGCAATGTTTAGGTATTTGATACTTCAATAGAGAAAAACAAACTCACCCTTCCTGCAAGAATAACCTTGTGCGTTGCAGGTGATTCGTCAAAAGCAGCAAAGGAAAGATAATCAAGCCCTGGATTCCACAATGCAGAATTAACTGGTTTCAGGATATGCAATACGAGCTACGAAATACTCAAACATGTAATTCTCAATAAAAGCAAAGAAAGTTTCATCTTCTTACCAACAAGTTTGATGTCCGTATTCTCAACCAACCATTTGGCCCCATCGGTCATGAACCCAGCAAAGCTTGAATCGAACTCTTTCTTAAACATAAGCCGCCTGATTAAAAACGATAATTCAACCACACACACACACAAAAAAAAAAAGTGTTCAGGTTCGAAATGAGAGTATGCTTAACACTCTTTTTTCCCCCACACGAGTTCAGATACACACAAGATTTTGGTATCGCTCTCTCCCGTTCAAACTAGAGACTTTACCTGTCAGTGTTGAGTGTTCTAAAGAGCACACGACGAACTCCCTTTGGAATATTAAGTGATTCCATAACCTCAGCTATATATTTAATTCAAACCAAAAAACATTAGAAAAAAATTTTTTAATAAAACATGCCTAATATCCAGTTATGTACTAGTACTATATTACACAACTCACCAGTGATGTTCTTGTCTCTCGGGACATCAACCAACAAAGCAGGACCTAAAGACGTTACAAGAAACAGCTTTTAAGACAAATTAACATCGGAAGAACAAAAAAAGAAGGTTTTTAAGACAAAATTACCGTTGAGGGTTTGGAGGTCAAGCGAGTCGGAGTCGAAACCAGCGTCGTAATATTCGTCAATGAAGTGGCCTGGTGCATCCACGTGGGTTCCCGAGTGAACTGATAGTTTCATCTCCGATACGTTGGCGAACGACCCATTCTTCATACTCGCGGCCAGTCGCAGGAAATTCAGTCCCTCCGATGACTCCCACGCCGGCATCTCCGACGTGTAACGGTGGCTGATGTCGAATATCTTCCCTCCGCCATAAACCTCCCGGCGGATTGGTTTGAGATCGTCGGGGAGTTTCCCTGCGACGCTGAGGAGAGATGAGAGGAAGAGTGGAGCGGCGAGGAGGAGGACGAGAGGATAATTTACGGAGCGGGTCATTGTATGGGGCTCGCGGGTTAACGGGTTTATTGTTGGAATCGAACTTATTATCAATCAGTCTCTGTGTTGGTATATATGACGTAAAGACATACGTAGACGTCTGAGTTCTGACTATTGACTTTGCCAAAACCGTCTATTTTGACCATATCTGTCTGTCTTCTCTTAGAAAATTTCAAGTTTCGAGGACAGTTACACTCGCTTAATTATAAAATGTTGAGTCACGTTTTCTTTAACTCTCTCTTAAGTCTTAACCGAGTGTTCAAAAGAAATTGCAACAGATTCGTAAAAAGTAAGAAGACAAAGCCAACAACTCTCTCTTTGGCTTTGGCTTTGGCTTTGCAGTGAGTGAAAATATGATGAATATGTTATTTGGATCGCTAACTGCAAAACACATGTGACCAATTAATATCTTCTCTTTAATCATTATGATAGAACAGTATATTAAGCTAAGCTTTACTGCAAAAGTATCATAACACTTAGACATAAGACCATAACACACTCTGAATATGAGCCCTTTCCATATTCTTCTAAATTTTGATTACTATCTTCAATCTTGAAAGCAAATTGTAGTTAATGATCCAAACTACAGACATATATAGCAAAAACTTTCCGCCTATCAATGATGTGAAACAACCGTCTTCAGAAACTCTTATGGAATTCTATTTGTTTGAAGTCTTCAAAACTCTACAAAAAGAGCATTTATATCCATCTAATTGGATATTCCTCTCAAATTATTACTGATCTAATTCTTGAAAATGGAGTTATCAGTATAAAAAACCAAAGAAAACGATCACCTGAGTTGACCTATCTTGAATCCCTCATATTCTATGGTCGGAGAGTAGCCATTTGAGAGAGAGCGAGATGCTCAATTCCTCTGTTACTTCATGCTCTTATGTTTTTGTTTTCTTTTGTTCTTATACATATCAAGAGTGTTTCTATGATATAATACAAAGATTATTAAAGTATCTCCAATGCAAGTATTTAACCAGAAAGGTTTCAAGTTAAAGGAAAGAGGAGATAAAAGGACAGACAAAAAAGATCGGATCAACCAAACTTTATTATCCAACAATTGGAAGAAACTTTATTATCCAACAAGTGGAAGAGAAGATATTTGATACAAGTCGGAAGATTTTTACGACAAAAAAAGATTCTGAAGGTCACCAGAAATCACTCTCTCTCTCTAAAAGATGGTAGTGAGAGAAGAGAGAGAGGTTCTAGTATTTGGATATCTTAAAAAGCAAAATTTTTTTATTTGAGAAATTATTAGATGAGTTTCAAAGAAATCAAGTGAGATAAGACTTTCTATCTAAGACATCAAAACACATCTCACTGGACTTCCTTCAGCTCCAACCAATCTCATGGGTAAACAGTTCACATAGTACAATCCTGCTTCAACTTCATCAAGCTTTAAGCCTTCCAATGGAATTATCTCCTAAAAATCAAACAAATGTAACCCGAAGTTTCACTGAATCTTTGATTCTAAACACACACACACATATATAGACAGATAAAAAAATACCCTTGTTTTAAGAAGCTCGATATGCGCAGAATCCAGATCATCGTAGGCAGCCACCGAAAGATAATCGATCCCTGTATTAGTAGATTAGTAGATGAGGTTCTTAATGTGACTCATCTGATTTGGTTGGTAATGCTGATACCAAGTATGATGATATATTATGGTTCATCATGGATCAGACAAAAATTGTATTTCCTAGTCTCATCAGAGACAAATGCGAAAGAAACGGTTCCAATTGTCTATGGAAGCAGAAGATCAAATACGTACCCACAAGCTTGATGTCTGTATTTTCGACTAACCATTTGGCTCCATCGGTTGAAAATCCCACGAAGCTCATGTCCTCCTTTTTCTTGTACATGAGCCCTCTAAAACAAGAGACAAGACTTGAATTCAACCGTTCAAAAGCATTTTGGTCAGAGGGAATTAGAGAGTAGAAGACCTGTCTGTGTTTGAAGTTCTGAACAGAGCACGCTTGATTCCTTTTGGAATGTTCAGAGACTCCATAACTTCAGCTGTATAGAAGAAACTCGTCACACATTAACAAACAAGATAAAGAACATAGGAAGCCAAAAAGAAAAAATAGAAAGAAAGAAACACGACCTGTGATCTTGTTCTTGTCCCTTGGAACATCAATTAACAATCCAGGCCCTATTCAAAGAATTTCGTGGCAAGTGAGAGTCAAAATCACAGATTATGAGAGAAAAATAATAATGCTAACAAAGAAACGAAATTACCGTTGAGAACATGTAAGTCTAAGCTATCGACGTCGAGGTCGGCGTCGAAATAGGAATCGATGAAGTGTCCAGGAGCGTCGACATGAGTTCCGGTGTGAACAGAGAGCTTCATGAAAGAGGAGTTGCTGTTGTTACCTTTCTTGATACTCTTCTTCAGCCATAAGAACTGGCCCACTCCGACGCCGCCGGATCCCCAAGACGCCAGCTCCGGCGTTATGCGGTGGGTGATGTCGATGATCCTACCGTTTCCGTACACGTTGCAACTGTTGATCTTAGGATCGTAGCCGGAGAGGTGACTGTCAGAGACAGAGGGATAGGCTTGGAAAAAGAAAAGGAAGAGTAGTAACAGAGGAGCCATGGAGAGAGAAGAAGGTCCGTTCCCAGTTTAAATGTCTATTACTTCATCTTCATGCACATTTGTTTATTAAACTCAACATTTTGCAAAATATCTTATATCTCGACGGTCCCCATAAACAGAACTCCAATTCACACCACACAATAACTGAACCAATAAAAGCAAGCATTCCCTTTATTCTTTGGTATTATTCAATTACTTATTTACAAAAATCTTTTCTAACTTTGGAATGAAGTGGTAAAAGAGACAAGACATAAGAGAGAGAGAGAGAGAGATGATACGTGGAAACAGCACGTAAAGATGGTACGCCGGTGGAACAAGATGAGTCTATGTATAGACACGATCATAATTCAGGACCGAATACAGAGAGCCAAAGAAAAATAAAACCTAAACAGGGATTTGCATTCTGGTGAATGTAGTAGAATTACAATGATATGACAAGAAGAATCTTTGATACAAAACAAAATGATCATAATACACACATATAGAGCGGCTGTTATCAGTTTTTAGAGGAAGATTGGAAGATGAAAACCGCAGTTAGAACACCAACCAATGCTGTAACAGCCAAAGCAACAGTAGGCAATGGACTCGCTACCCCAAAATTCTGAACAGGAAACAAACAACAAGACATATTAGATCAAAACTTGAGTTATTATTACTATTATATATATCTCAAACTGGTCTTTTGATGAGAGTTGTTACCTCAAGAAGTCCTTTACCAGTGGCAATCTCAACAGTAATGGCGACAGCGAAACCAATCATAGCGCCACGACCAAGCCATATGTCCAAACCGCTGCTTCCTTCTGAACTTTGCTCGCTTCTAATGGAAAGTGATGCTCCTCTGTTTCCACTTCTTACTCCTCCACGAGTCATTCTCAGGTTCAATGGCACTGAAACAGAGACAGGAACCACAAAAATTCAAAATGAAGGAAATAAAGTTTTTGTTTTTCGGCTTTACTTACCAAAGCAAATGCACAGAGTAAGAAACCACAGTAACTAAGTCAATCTGATACTTTCCAACAACTGAGAGAAAGAGAGAGAACCAAGAACCCGAAACCTCCAAAGTCTCAGATAACTAAGATACTCATATTTCAACTTTCAAATATCAGTTTAGAAATGGATTGGGGAGACAAGGAAGACGTACATAGGGGAGAGCCAGAAGCGAAGGTGGATCGGCTTCCAGCAAGTTGTGGGACCTGAACTCGACATGGGTTTGTGATTCTTGCTAGCTTTATGGCGCTAGAGTCTGCCAAGGTAATCTAGTCAGATAGAGATCACCACTAGAAGAAGAAGCGTACCCAAGAGAGAGAGAGAGAGAGAGAGAGAGAGAGAGCAAAGAGTACCGGGAAAAGAGAAGGCGAGAGACGCAGAGACTTGAGATAACGCCATGTTCCTTCTTCTATCGCTGTTAATTTCCAATTGGCGCCACTACTTCTTCTTCTTCTCCTTTTCTTCTTCTACTAAATCCTTCGTCCTCCTTCTTTGTCAAGAGTCGGAGAATTATCTGTTCAAGCGGCCGACACGTGTTTTCTCTCCACTCATTAAGTTCGTATCTTCTTAAAAACGGTAGCGTTTGAACATTTTTATCCGAACCGGACTATCTAGACTAAACCAAAGCGAACCAATTAAGCCATTATTAGGGGGTTATTGGTAGATGGATTTTTAAAAATTTTAAAAATTTTGAGAT
>OVBI01000864.1:298-49813 GCA_900406495.1 Sisymbrium altissimum
AAAAAACGGGAGAAATATAAGTTTTTAGGGTTAGTATAATTGGGGAGAATGAGAGAACGATTTAGAGCCATAGCACATCAATAGGTTCTTCGTTCGATGAAAAGTAGGATCAGGAGATAAGAAAGAGACAGAGAGAAAGGAAGGAGACGAAGAGTGTGATTGAAACAATCAGACGGAGAGAAAGACGAAGTCGTTTTCGTCTGATGGGTCTAGCCGCTTTTTCAACTGGACGGCGTCGTTTTGGAATTAGGGACAGGTGTCTTTTTTTTGTGTGCTGACGTGTCACACACAGGAGAGAGCTATTCCCCTTTTATATAGTAGATTGAAAGTCAGAGATTTCCCGATGAATGTTCTCGTGTATTGAGTACCCAATATATAATACAAGTAGTTACAGATATTTAGGAATCATAACAAGAGAATCTATTAGTTACAGAAGATATCTGTGCAATCTAACTAGTAACTAAATCCTTAGTTTAATACCCCCCTTCAGTTGTAGCGTGGATTTTTGATTACGCCTAAACTGGATTTAAAGTCGTTAAAGAGAGTGGTGGGTAAACTCTTCGTGAAGATGTCCGCTAATTGAAGTGCCGCTGGGACGTGTATAACTCGTACTTCGCCTTTTGCAACCTTCTCTCTGACAAAATGAATGTCAATTTCAATATGTTTTGTACGCTGGTGTTGTACTGGATTGGAGGACATGTAGACAGCACTAATATTATCACAGAAGACAAGTGTTGCTCGAGTGATTGGGACATGCATCTCCAGTAACAAATTCCTTATCCAACACGTTTCTGAGACAGCATTAGCAACTCCTTTATACTCTGCCTCTGCACTAGACCGTGAGACGGTGGATTGTCGTTTGGAAGACCAAGAAATGAGATTGTCTCCTAGGTAGATGCAGTATCCTGACGTTGATCGACGTGTATCAGGGCAACCAGCCCAATCGGCGTCTGAATACGTCTTTAGAACTAAAGGCTGTCCTCTGAGAAGTTGCAGGCCATGCGATTTGGTCCCTTGAACATACCGTATAAGTCTCTTCATAGCAGTAAGATGAGAATCTCGTGGTTCATGCATATGAAGACATAGCTGCTGTACCGCGTATGTGATATCTGGTCTAGTGAGCGTGAGATATTGTAGTGCACCGGCTAAGCGTCGATACTCCGTTCCATTTGTCAAGAGCTTGCCATCTTTAGTACTGAGTTTTGTTTTGAGATCAACAGGGGTACAACACGGTTTGCAGTCTGCCATGCCTGATCGTTGAATAATTTCTTCGGCATATTTTGTTTGACTTAAGAACAACCCTGCCTCATTATGTTCTACCGAAACACCAAGGAAGTAATGAAGACGACCATCGTCAGTCATTGCAAACTCTCTCTTAAGAATTGATTTTATGTTGTTGAGTAACTGAGTTGAAGACGCCGTGACGACAATGTCGTCTACGTAGAGTAATAAGTACGCAAGTTCAGCCCCTTTCTTGTAGATGAATAGAGACGTGTCTGATTTACTTTGACTGAAACCTTTGAGTTTGACAAAGTTGGTGAATCTTGCATTCCATGCCCTGGGAGCCTGCTTAAGTCCGTAAATAGACTTCTCTAGCTTGCAAACATAGTCCGGCTTGTCAGGGTCAACGAAGCCTGGTGGCTGAAACATGTAGAGGTCCTCTTCTAGTTTTCCGTGTAAAAATGCATTCTTGACATCAAGTTGGTGGATTGGCCATTCTTTGGCAAGGGCAACATCAAGAACAGATCGTACTGTTGCCGGTTTGACCACGGGGCTAAATGTTTCTTCATAGTCCACGCCCTGCAATTGAGATTTGCCATTTGCCACTAGTCTGGCTTTATAGCGAGCTAAAGAACCATCAGCATGATATTTGTGTTTAAATAACCACATTGATCTAATGATATTGACATTTTTGGGCCTGGGGACCAGCCTGCACGTCTTATTTTTAATTTGAGCACTGTACTCATCTATGACCGCAGGATTCCAGTTTGGATCTTTGAGAGCTGTTTTGTGACTTGTAGGAACTGGTGATATAGTGTCGATAGTGAGAGAAAGAAGTTGTTTTGGTTTTTGAACTCCAGCTTTGGACCGTGTGGTCATTTGGTGTGTTGGAGCCCTGGGCACATGTCGAGGAGGTAAGGACGATGCAGTTTCGGTGGTAGGCGGTGGTGGAGAATTATTTTCTGGTGGTTCTGCTACGGAAGAAGAGTTTTGCAGAAGGTCTCGAAACAGAGGAGATGTGTCACTGGCATCGAAAAGGAAATCATAATCTTTGTGTTTTGGTGGCACAGTGTGAAGGTAGGGAAAGGTGGACTCATCAAACGTGACATGACGCGAGATGATGATGCGTCTTGTCTTGAGATCATAACATCGATATCCACTATGTTGATTTGGATACCCTAGGAAGAGGCAAGGTGTGGAACGAGGTGATAGTTTGGGAAGATGATTAAAATTTGTGTTTGGAAAGCAAAGGCAACCAAATACACGAAGGTGTGTGTATGAGACTGGTTTCTGAAATAGGACAGAGTATGGAGTTTGATTTGCTATAGCAGCTGATGGTAGGATGTTTATGATATGAACGGCTGTATGCAGAGCTTCTACCCAGAAAGAAGATGGTAGATTTGCTTGAAAGAGGAGGGTTCGAATGGCATTATTGATTGTTCGAATCATGCGTTCTGATTTTCCATTTTGTTGGGATGTGTATGGGCATGAGAATCTAACATCAATGCCGTGAGAGGAGAAGAAATCGTGGAACTGTTTGTTATTATATTCTTTGCCATTATCACATTGCAGAGATTTGATCTGTTTATTGAAATGGGTTCTGATGTAATTTGAGAAATGGAGGAATTTAGAATGCACATCGCCTTTGGTTCGAAGTGGATAAACCCATAAAAAATGTGAAAAATGATCAAGAAACAGGACATAGTAACGTATCCCACTATGAGACGAGATTGGAGACGTCCATACGTCGGAATGGATAAGATCAAAAGGTGCAGTGACAGTTTTATTTGAAGTATAAAATGGAAGTTTGACTTGTTTGCCAAGTTGACAAGCAGTACATAAAGAAAAACTACTCTTATTGCAAGGCAGCAAGGAAGATGAAACAAGAGAATTAAAGATGTCGTTGCTTGGATGAGCGAGACGACGATGCCATGTATTGGACGAAGAAGCGAGAAGGACTGAGTGTTGATGGTGACTGTCTTTATTGAACGACGGAAAAACTGGATACAGGTCACCAGTACTGTCACTGCGGAGCATTGTTTTCTGTGTTTTAAGATCCTTCACAGAAAAACCAAAGGGATCAAATTCAATTGAGCAAGAATTGTCTCTCGTAAATTGTCGGACTGATATGAGATTTTTGATGATTGATGGAGTGACAAGAACATTGTTTAGAGACAAGGGACGATTTTGAGAGGGGATAGAAACTGTGCCGGAGGAAGTTATAGGTATTTGGGAACCGTTTCCTACGATTACAGACTTTCCAGTGCTTAATTTAAAAACAGAAGTGAGGTTACCTGGTGATGCTGTAAGATGTGCCGTGGCTGCGGAGTCCATATACCATTGGCTATCCGTTGGATCTGCAATCGTCATGGTATTGAAAGCCTGAGCAAAATCAGCTGTTGGTTCATATGATTGGCCGGTGGTTATGTTGGCTTGACTTGGAGATGCTTGATTGAAAGATGGTCTTGATCCGAGGATTCCTTGATTTTGGAAGGGAGCATTGCCGAAGTGACCCCATTGACTGTACTGTTGTTGCCATGGTCGAAAGCTCTGGGTCCAGAATGGTTGTGGCCAGTGTGGATACTGATTCCTTGACTGCCATGAGCCTCTTCCACGGAATCTGTTCCCGTTGTTGCGCCTATTGCCACGACCGGTGAAGCGTTGTGGCCGTGGTGATGGTTGTTGCTCGTGTTGATTTGTGGTGACTGTGAGGACCGTGTTTGAAGAGGGGTTGTCGTTGTTGCTGGGGCTTGGCTTCACCCCTCGTGCGAGACGATCTTCTTTAAGTTGGAGCATCGAACGGGCTGTCTCAAACGATGGGAATGGCTCGCGGTGTTTGATGACGTTTATGATGTTGTCATATTTCGCATTGAGGCCGTTTAGCATGCAGGTCACTAATGTTCTCTCATTGACTGGAGAGTCAACGTTGATGAGGAGATCTGAGATTCTTTTGAGCTCTTGACAGTACTCGCGAACAGATAGGTCGCCGATGACCTTAGTGCGAAGCTCTTGATCGAGTTCCACTGCTCTGGCCTCCTTGTTATCTCGGAAGGTATTTTCGATTCGGATCCAGATGTCACGAGCTGTGGAGTTGTTTTTGAAAACAGATCGGAACAAGTCTTTGGTGAGAGTTCCATAAATCCAGAGCTTGACCAGGCCGTCTCTTTTTCTCCAAGTGTGATCGTCTTCATTTGCAGGTACGGTGGTTCCGTCAAGATGACCTGCAACGTCGAAGCTCAGACAATGGGTGAGGAACAGTTCTCTCCACGCATCATAATTATGATCGTTGGTGTCGAGTAGGAACGGGATATGTGACTTTATGTTTGTGACACCAAAGGCACGATCCAAGTTTACGTTATTGGCGGCCATTGATTAGATAAGAAAAATGTGAAGAGGATGAAAAAGAATCTAAGAAGAGGAAGAAGGGATCGACAGAAAAGAAAAGAAAAATCTGATGAGAATATAAGGCTCTGCTACTATGAAAGTCAGAGATTTCCCGATGAATGTTCTCGTGTATTGAGTACCCAATATATAATATAAGTAGTTACAGATATTTAGGAATCATAACAAGAGAATCTATTAGTTACAGAAAATATCTGTGCAATCTAACTAGTAACTAAATCCTTAGTTTAATACGTATGACAATCAGAAAAATATTATTTACGAAATTAGCATGTTATATGTGTTACGATACACTTAATATCTTTCATATTTTTCTACTTTCACTAATAGTTTACATTTATGTTCCTAACCAGTCACACCGTTTCATCTTCTTTCTTTTTAATGCAATTTTTCGACTTTCTCTCTCCTCCATCTATATCTCTCATTTTTTCATTTGGCGATCCTCAATTTATTCTCAATGACATTTGTGGCAGGCTAAAAAAAAGAATAATGACATTTGTGTAATTAAACTAAAATAAATTTTTTTTTTGAGATTTCTGATTTTTCAAACTTCATTGCTATCCATCTAATTTTTTGACCTATTGTTAATATTAAACTAACTAGCTAAGTCATTCTAATCTGTTTTTGTTAAAAACATGAAGAAAATGTGGGTTTGAATTCGGGTGGTGGTGAAAACAACGTTAACATAAATGAGTAAGCTATATGTCTTAGGATATCCGATTATATGATTCAATTGACATTTCGAAAAAAAAAGTTGCGTATTAGAACGTGATAATATCATTTTGTCAAAAAAGAACGTGATAATATCATTACGGTACGTATAACTACTTACAATTTTTAGCCTCTACGGTACGTATGTGGGTTTTGCTTGTCTTTCTCAATTTGTTACCCTGGATAATTTAGAGCTGAGTTGCTGATTGGTAATTTGGTATCTATTAAGCATGCATGTCATTTTTGATTTTTTTTTGAACTTTTATGTCATTTTTGATTTTTTTTTTGAACTTTTATGTCATTTGATTTTTAATTTCTACTTGTACAAAGACGCCAATTATTTTCAATATCTATTCGTTTTAAAATTCAAATATTCAATTTACTGTGAATATAAATATATATTAATTAATTTTTAGTATTATCATATTTTCAAAAATCAAGATGTTACAATTATGAAGAAAAAAAATGTAAGAAAACAATTTTTTTTTTAAGGTAACTACTTACCATAACTTTTCTCAGAAATAAAACCGATGAGTTTGATCATCATTTTTATCAATTTAAAATAAATACGACTCTCACGTCGTCCACGAAGCCGAAATGATGATGGAGGGGATTGTTTTTACTTGCGCAAGGTCGACGACTTCAAAAGGAGTTAATGGCCAATGAACTACGCCACTCATCGTACTATGGTCCATAAATTTCTAGGGAGGAGATTAAACTCGTTTTTTGGCTGCTTGTCCTGAACACGCCAATATAATTCTAACCACATAACTTCTCAATTATTGAGACGACGACTACAGTAACTGCTAATATCTATCAAACACATTGATTTTTTCTTTTGTGTTGATAAACACTTGAATGTATTCTCTTGAAGATTTCTTCTCCATTTGAAAGACACACACATATATATATATATTAAACATTGTTATTATTAGGAAACTGATTGATGAGATCGAGAACTGGGGATCAATCTCGGTCTCCTGATAGTTACTAAATTAAAAAAAATATTAATCTCGTTATATGTTCTCATCTATTAAACAATAACATTTTAATAAAATATAATTATATAACTATTTTTTTCAAAAAAAAACAAAAGAAGATAAACCAATTAATGAATGCATATCACAGAATTTTTTAGGGTTCTTCTCTCTTTTTAAAACCGTATCTAACATTTTCTTTTCCTTTTTCATTTTTTAATGTTTTTTAATCTTAAAAAACCCATGAAAAATCCGCCTTAGGGATGCCCTAAGTCATGTTGCTTCACGTCTGAATGATTGAATCCATTTGTCGTCCATTCCATTGTCTAAAATATTAAATTGGCTTTTGTAGAATACGTAGAAAGAAAAATAGGGATTGGACTCTTCTTTATAACTAGACTGTAGATACAGCATACATCAAAGCAGGGACTAATTCAACAGATTATTTAATATAAAAATACTTCGTGTAATAAATTTTTAAGTACAGGCATGAAAATAAATTTAGTATTAATTTGTAAAGAAAAAAAAAGAAGGATGGATTGGGGCAGATGTCACAGCCCACCTCTATGTATGTCCTTGTGTCAAAACAGGTTTATGTATATTCAAAAAATATAATTTAACTGTTAAACTTAAAATAGTGAATCGACATTCCAGGTATATCCTAAATTTTTGAAAACTCAAAACAAGAGAAACAAAAATGACGTCTTTGTGATAATAATTTTCCAAATCAGATTGAAACACCCTGAAAGAAATATTATTTTAGGCGAATTTTTTTCAAAATAGTATTCAAGGCTTGAACCTGCAATGAAAATTGCTAAACTATTAAGAACAATTATGCCATCATACCACAAAATTTCTTTAGAAATTAGGATTTCAACAAAAAAAAATTACAAAATCAAAGGCCGCAAAAAAGTTTCATATGTTTGCCCCAAAGATGATCAGCTTTGTAGACATCCTATCCATGTATATAGTCTGTAACATCCTACCACAAATTCGTTGAAACCCCTATTGTGAAGGAAGTACTCTCGGGAGTACATGCCCAATGCATACGAATGTTTCTTGTTTGGGTTACTTTATACCCAGCTAAAATGTAATTATCTTTTGATTGTTCTTGAACGTGGATTACTGTACACTGTTCAATTGTTTGATCTAATTAAACTTAAAGAGTTAATAGGAAAAAAAAAAATTACTTTCATTCTTTGCCCTTCTTTCTATTCCAAGTAATCAAGTTAAAATAACCAAGTTGTATTATTTTGTACAGAAAGCCCATCAGACGAACACTTGTTAGGCCCATTAGCCCATCAAGTTCAGGATAAAGATAAGAGAGCTCTCGTTCGTCTCTCTGGACAGAGAAAGAAAACAAAAGCGAAATTTATTAACTCAAGAATCATATAGGAAGCAGAAGATGAAGAGAATTCCTCGTATCAAATTTCCTCAGAGACATTCTTCATCTTCCTCTTCTGCTATATCATCAGGTTAACATTTTCCTTTGTTCCTCAGATCCTCAAAACAATAATTATGTGTATATTATTATTTTCTTTTCTTAGTAGATTCTCTTTTACTACACTTTGGTTCTTGCTTTATAAGATGCCAGTTGCAACACCACTAGCTTTATTTTTGTTCTTATCGACTCCTTTTATGTCTGTGTAATATTCTCAGGTTCTGGACCTGCGTCGGGATCTGTTACCGGCAGCAAGAAAAATGTGACGGCGAGCTCGGATGTCCCGGCGGCGCCGAAGAACACTGCTGATGGAGGAAAAGCATCACTTCAGCCGAAACGCACTCCTGTATCCGACAAGGAAATCGAATCCATAATGGTCAGATCATTATTGTTAGCAAAAACACTTTCATTTCGAAAGAAATAGAAAAACAAGAAACAGTTTTAGTAACTCATTTTTCCTGCTTTGAAACTTGTAGTTGGGAGGTTGCATCTGACATATGGGCGTCTGAAGATTTGATCGACACTTTGGGACTTCTGTCTTTTTCGGCTGGTGAAGTTTATTATGCTTTTTTTTTCTTTTTAAATGTAAAGAAAGAACTAATAATGTAGAGAAAATGATATTGTAATATTGTATGAATGATGCTCTTTCTCGTTGTCAAGGAAAAATAGGCCTATCTATCTAGTGTCTAACATTATTGTCTTCACAATGTTTTTTTTTATTAGGCAAGTTGATAGAGTAACAAAAAGTCAATCGAAAACATTCTGTGAGCAACATAAAAATTAGGCGTATAGCAATATAGTATGAATTTAACGTAAGAAACACAATTAAACATCAACTTATTTGTGTATTGAATTAAAAGCTCAACATATACAAGCGACGTAAATAAGAACTCCGATAAATTGAACAAAGGTGGAATCTTTTTTTATCAAACAAAATGTCAAAGCGACGGTTAACTCTGAAGTAGCAAAAGAGCTTGAAGCAACAAAATACACACACGCACACAAACACACACTAGAGCTTCAAGACCCCAACAAAAGAAACTGAATTTGCGTTACTTCAGATTAATCTGCAAACCACCGCACCAGACCACAAGAAGTGTTGAAGAAGAATCATATCTCAAATTCTTGAGACCAGTAAAAAAGCGATTCTCAAACAGTTTGTGTGTTATGCCTTTCAGATGACTATAGCTCGGTGTCGCAGAGACGGATCATTATTTCAGAGACCATTCTTCGTGCAAATGGAATATAACTGAGGCTGTACCTGTCATTATTACCATGTGTAAATGAGGAAGGTGTTGGATCCGAAAAGACTTAAAAAAATCTTCGGAACCTAGTAGAGACAAATCCTGTTTTGGGTTGGATTCTAAAGTATTGAACTTACCAAATAAGTGCACAAGTCTCGCAAAGGATCGCAATCACTGTCAAAATTTTGCTGTGGATCTACAAGAGAAAAGAAAGCTTTTTAAAAAGGATGAAGTTTCAAGCTGAGAAGAATTGAATAAACAAATAAAGTTGCAGACTTTGGAGATTAAGCTCTAGCTTTGGAACTAAACATAGTGATTGGTTGTTGTATGAGCGAGAGAGAGAGAGAGAAGTTACCAAGAGAGCGCAAATGAGTGCAAGAAGGACGCATCCGGCATAGATGGACGTAGCGTAGAAACGAACAGGGTCCAACATCATATTTATCTGCTGCTCAGCTCCCATGAGGAAGACTGTGCTGCCAAAGAAACCATTCATCTCTTGTGGTTTAAAAAAAAAACAATGTCAAGGTAGAAACTGGATTATTGGAACCAGTAAACATGAAACTGAAATAAGCACAGAAGAAGAACCATTCAAAAATCTATGGATCTCAAGAAATGAAAAATCGCAACAAATGTTTTTAAGGTCAAAGCAGCAAGTTCTTGTCGGCCACAAACATTCAGGCAAAACATACCTTCCAATAGCGAGCACATTTCCAAATGTGAAGAGCAACGCAAATTTGATGGGGATAGCAAATACGATCATGGACTGCATAACAAAGGAAGAAGACATAAAATATGAAACTACTAAAATTTACAGATGGTCTCATGCTGCACAAGATCATTCCAATCCAATCCAATAAAACTGCAATCTCTAATTGAAATTGGAAGATAAAGAGAGAGAGAGACAAATGATCATTTACCAGAAACATAAGAAGCAAACCAGAGGCCAAAGACGCGGCGAATCCGTACATTCTCTGCAGATGGAAGGAGATTCAGTAAACAGAGAACAAAAAGAAAAAGCGTAGCGAGAAGAGGAAGGGGGAGAAGAAACCTGGGTCGGGGAGAGAGAACAGAGGCCCTCCGATCCATCTTCAAGGAAGCTTTCGTTTGTCTCGTCGCCGTCTCCTCCACCAGAGAAGAGCTCGTTCAGCTTCTGCATCTTCTTCCGATGATCGGAGAAATATGAGCCGTCGATTTCAAAAATGAAGAAAGAGAAAAAAGTTGGCTGCTTTTGCTGGCTTTGTCCGACCAAAGTGGCCAACTCCTACTAACCAATCATATTCAAGAATAATTTTACTTGAGCTTTTATTTTTATAAGTTTTATTTTTTTTTAATTTTTTAAAATATGTTTGGGTTTTGTACCAATTACCTCTAAATATGCCATTGCTTTTATACTCTTTATTATTCTACTTAATAATGTGTTGTGTTTTGATAACTTTTGATGACTTTTTGAAAAACTTAGTATTTATTTGGGTTAAACTTTCTTATTCTATTTGTTTTATTTTAGTTGTTATTTGTGATACATACATATTAAAAATATAAAATTTATTATTTAATAAATATAAAACATTATTAATTATCTATTTAAATGTAATTCAGTCAATAATAAAATTAAATTGCATAATATAAATAATTATAAAAAATAATAATAAATTTTGTATTGAAAATTGAAAAAAATAATTACTTTTAAATAAATTTTTTTTTTTTAAAACGATACCTAATATAAAATATTTTTCGAAGTAACTTATGTCATTAATCATTATAAAATCAATTTAATTTTAAATACTGTTTCAAATGGATTTGAGCATTGCAAATGGCAATCTTCTAAAGAGGTTCTCATTATAAAAGTATTAATAATAATAATAATAAATGGAAGAGAGAGAATAGAATTAGTCTTTCCAATGAGAGATTTAAAAAAAAAAAAATTGAAAGACTCTTACACCATTTGTTATTTAATGATTGGATGTCTTGCTTTAAACAAAAAAAGTTATTATACGAGAGTCTCTAATCATTTTATATGGCCTTAATGATCTAATTAAATTCATTGCTATTTCCTCTCATGACCAATTAATTTGCAGCGGCATAAACAATTTGTTATTTATTAATGGCAAAACTATCTCAAATCGGCCGACACGACTCAAATCGAGAGGTAAGAGGAAGCCATACTCTTCGAAGGTTGGAAACTTGGAATATGCATATGTTTTTTTTTTTTTTTTTTTTTTTTTTTTTGAAGGAACGTGTGGATATCCCTCGGGCCGTAAGGCCCAAAGACTAATCCCACACGCGGCCCGGTCGTAGCCGCCAGTTTCAATTTTAAATCCCGGTGGCCAATGCTACTCGAACCCAGGTGGTGGAAGGGTACTACCACTTCCTTACCACTGGACCAAAGCAGTTTTGGTTAATGCATATGTTGACGCTGAATGTGCATTCTAAAAGGAAATGGTTGAGTTCTAACCATGAAGAGGATCTCTAAGATGCATAGATGAAGGGGGAGGCAACCAGTTCAAGTTGTTGATGAATGATAAGAAACCATATGTTCTATTCAACCAATCTGCTCAAGCGGAAGAACTATCCCTTTGAAGGGTGTTGCTGTATCAATTGTGGTTGCATAGAGAGGTATGCCCATGAGTTTCGGCCCATCCAGCCCAATAAAATTAAAAAGCTGGCCCAGTGGAATCGAAAACTAAAACCAAAATTTGCATCTTCGATCATGGTAGTGACATTTTTTTTTTTTTTTTTTTAAGGGGCTCAGAAAAATATTGGGTAGAGAAGATCATGGTAGTGACTTGTGAGTGACTAGAGAGAGGAGAGGACTAGAGACGACCATATCCAGAAAGACTTCTTCGAATGATAAATTGTCTGCAATGTGACTAAGAGATGGCATAAGTCTTCCGTTATAAGTAAACGAGCTGTTGAAAGAAGACTTGTCACTGTTTGTGTAGTTGTATCTCTCTTTCTGGGAACGTGCACACTCCAATTTTCCCGTATAAAAAGTTGGAGAAGGTTTCCCGATTCTCGGATACTTGTACTCGGCGAGTAGGTTTTAGCGAATCAGTTTTTGATTTTTTTTCCGACTCGGTTGATTCATCGCTTCACAAATTTTGGTTCCCAGGTATGAGCCAAATTTTTTAAATTTAATTTTCGAGTTCTCGCCAATAAATCATGAGAAAAGCACGAAAGTGTTTTATAGTTGATTTACTAAGAGAATATATGTGAAGATGATGTACATATTTTGTATAGACCTACATTTGTAGTACATTTGCATTTTGTTCTTTAATTTACCGTTTAACTTAAAACTAGTTTGGTTTGTAATTGGCAGTGTAACATATAGGAAGAAAGAAGAAGAAAAATGGGTGGAGGAGGGAAGAAAGGCAGCCATGATTTCAGCATTTCTGGCCCCAAACACCTTACATCTATTGATTGGTAAATTTTTATTTTTATTTCGTATACTTCCATCAAAAACAAAATATTCCGTATAACCGTAGAAAAGCAAAGGTTGAAGGCTCAAGACTACTACATAAAGTTATCATTTTTTTTTATACGATGTAGGAAACAAATTATATAGAACGTAAAGCGTTAAAAAAATGGTATCATAGACGATGGAATTTTTTTGTTTTCGTGTGTAAATAGAAAGTTTTTACCATAC
Organism: Sisymbrium altissimum; assembly: GCA_900406495.1. Lineage (NCBI taxonomy): Eukaryota > Viridiplantae > Streptophyta > Magnoliopsida > Brassicales > Brassicaceae > Sisymbrium > Sisymbrium altissimum. Next base: position 12,938 of record OVBI01000864.1, read on the forward strand.
GACATCATGTGCTCTCCATCACTAGTTTCTTAGTGACACTTGGGATCACTCAACAGTCAACTTTAATACCTATCTAGTCAGAATCTAAATATAGTTTCTTTGTTTTTAATAGGAACATCTCCTACCATCGAACCGCAGTGGCATCGAGTTTGGTAAATGGAGTCTACAAAATGCAACGGGCTAAGGCAAAGAAACGGGAATCACCACCAGCCAAACCCTGGTGGGAGTCCTTCGGTTTCTCTTTAGACGAACCCTTGATCAACGAAGCTGATGGCTCCGTATACGGCGCCGTTTTTGTGTACAACAAGTACGACAGTTACCAGAATACCCATCACTTGGAGGGAATGCCTCCGCGTTACGTGATTGCTTTTCGCGGCACGCTTCTAAGTTCAAAAACTCTTTTTTCTGATGTGAAGCAAAACTTTCGATGCATGATGAACAACCTTACTGAAGGCAGAAGGTTTGACCATGCCATACAAGCAGTCAAAACTGTGCTGGCCAAACACAACAGCGGGACAACATCTGTCTGGCTCGCTGGGCACTCTCTGGGAGCAGGTATAGCGCTGTTGGCCGGGAAGACCATGGCGAGGTTAGGAAATTCCCTCGAGACTTACGCATTCAACCCGCCCCACTCGTTTCTTCTTCCTGTAGAGAAAATACCTGGTAGCGAAGTGCTCAAACGCGGGTTTCTAATCGCCAAGAGTTTCACCAAAGGCACCCTATCCCTTTTCCTCGATCCCCAGGTAAATAACATATATACTCATCAGTACGTACGAAATTCAAAATTTTGCTCTACTAAGGATTACTGGTTCAATTAAGCATCTTGATCTCGATGGGTGTTGAAAATGCACTTTAGTTTTTAGGCCAATATACACTCTTTCTCTTTTCTTTTTTGCTACTCTTTCTCTTTTCTTCAAACCACAATGAAAAAACTAGGCAAGAAAACCAATGAAGTAAATGAAATTAAAAAGCTAACTATAATAAGAAATTGGTCTAATATGATATTATACATATTTTGTGAAATATTTGTCATCATATCTTTCTATCCTATCGCCCACGCTCTTTTTTTTGTTTTTTCCATTCTTTTTTTTTTTTCTCATTTTTTGCCATTCTTTTTCACTTTTTTTATTGTTTAATATACACTTTTGTTCTCGTAGTAATTTAATTCAACATTCACAAAAGAAATGTTGATTTACAAACCTAGTTAACTTAGTTATTAAACCATCAACTAAAGCAATTAAACTAGATCTTCTCTTGAGAATTTTTTCTTTTTTCTTTTTTTTACAATTACAGATTCAAGAAGACGATTCAAAAAAAGCAACATGGATACCTCACTTATATGTGAATCCAGAAGATATAATCTGTTCAGAATACATTGATGATTCCAAATACAAAAGCTTCATGTCTTATTTCGGATTAGGAAGAATTGAGGCTGCAGGTAATTCATTCTCATTTAGGAATCTAGTATTCGGAGGACCGTCAGCAGAACCTATTCAACATCTTTCATCAGCCGATATGACAGTAAACCGGAACAAATCGACTGATTCTGAACGCAAGCGATGGTTGGAGATTTTTAGGACAGCCCACGGACTTGAGCAATGGTGGGAGCCAGATCCAGCTCTTCGGGCAAACTGGGAATCAAATTCTAAGTTGGACTCGTAGCCGAAGCCAAATTCTACTTTGGATCTCTCTTTTTTAATTTATTTTTAATTAATAAAAAACAATGGAAAAACCAAGTTTACCCTTAAATATTTTGATTATTTACCATTCCACCAACCCTAAAAAGTTAAATCGACGGAAAAAAAAATTTGTTTTTTCTTCTTCTTCATCGTTTCTTTCTCTTCTTTTCTTCTTCATTCTTTTTTAATTTTGTTCAATACACAGGAGATGAGCGGATGGAAGTCAATTCGAATCTTCAATTTGAGATTCTTTCGATTTTCTTCTCTTCCTCTTCCTTCTGGGTTTAGAATTTTTTATATGAATATCTTATGTTTACATGAAATGTCTTACACTTCTAAGGTTAGTTTTAGGAAATTAACCACATTAACATGAAAATTGAGTGGAATACTATTTTTACACATGTGATAGTCTGAGATTATGTTAAATGTAGTTTATATTGTAAATGTTATAAGTACAACTGAAAATATTAATTTAAAGCATGGTACAACTGATTAAATTTAAAAACAACCAAAATACAACTCTTTTGAGAATTGGTACAACTGAAAAACTAGTACAACTAGGTGATGAAAAAGGCGGCGCACGTGACTTTTTTTATTATTTTCTTTCTTTGTCGGCGCGCACGTTTTTAATTCACGTTTTTAATTTGGTACGTTGTAGTTCTAGTTGTACCAATATTCACAATTGTACTACATTCTAGTTTTATATATAGTTGTACCAATATTTCTAGTTGTACATAAACATTTAAATTCAACATTTAAAAATATAATATAAATTTAAAACAATCATAATCATCTTAAGTTTAAAACAACCACAATCATTCTAAGTTCACATAAATAAAGTTTTAAAGCATTACATAAATACTGGTTTCATTTCTGAACATAAGGGATAGTTTTTGAAATTTTAAAGTTTTTTTCTATGTTGAATTTTAAGTACAACTAGTAATATTAAGTACAACTATAAATACTAAGTATAACTAGAAATACTAAGTACAACTCAAAATATTATGTACAACTAGTATATCTGATTCCATCTCACTTCATCTTACTCTTTTAAATAATATTCCTCATAATCAAAATGTATAATCATGCCACAAATAATATTCATTGTCTTATGAAAAAGAATAATAAACAACATTATCACGGATTAGTTGTACCATTTATACTAGTTGTACTTTTAAACTAGTTGTACTATTTATACGAGTTGTACTAATATCCAGTTGTACTATTTTGACTAGTTGTTCAATTTGTAACCGTTGTAGAAATATTACGATTTTTTCTGATTCCATCATACTTTATCTCCTTCGTCTAAATAATATCCCACATAATGACATGTCATCAATACTATTAATTGTCTCTTGAAATAGAATAGTGAACAACATTAACGCAAATTAGTTGTACATGTTTTGTCAATAATATATTATACTAATTATACAATTGTACCATTTATACTAATTGTACTATTATTATTACTATTCGTTGTAAGTTGTACTAATTTTAGTATTAGGCTATTAAAACTAGTTGTACTAGTAGTATGAGTTATACCAATAATCCAGTTGTACTAGTAGTATGAGTTATATCAATAATCTAGTTGTACTAGTAGTATGAGTTATACCAATAATCCAGTTGTACTAGTAGTATGAGTTATACTAATAATCCAGTTGTACTAGTTTTACTAGTTGTTCTAATGATTTGGAAAAGATTATTGCCAACTGTCACCAACTAAAAAGTCAAACGAGAAAAGAAAAAAAAATTGATTAAATTTAAATAAAAAATACATTTCATTAAAGGTATAATTGGTTTTTTATAGTTTAGAGGTCCATAGAGAATACAAGAGGTCCATATAGAATTTTTTACATACTTAAAGTCTATTATAGAATTTGATCCGGCAAACTGGAAAGTCTATCCCATAAGGCCCTCGTACTGGTTTGGTTAAATGTCTTTTCTATCTGTTCAGATCATTTTCGGGTTTGGGAAACTTTTATTTACCCTTCCAATTCTTTTTGTTGTTGTTGTTTCCATATGTGTTTGCGTGTTTTTTTTCTTTTGAACTTTGTGTTCCAATGTTTGTTGTGAAACCTCTCAAACAACGCTACTTAAATTTAAAACATGTTTGAAGTATATCTTGATTATTTTATATCTAAATAACATTGATCGAAACAATATGTAAAATACAAATGATCCAAAAAAACTAATTAATCTACGATCACAAAGGATTAAATTAAATCTTTTTTAAAAAAAAAATCACCAACCCGAAAAAATTAGAAACAATTAAACAACCACTAATATATAAAGTATCTACTCTCTGATAATTTTTAATCAAACACAGTAATACAATCTAAAAAAATACTAGGTATGTTTTCTCTTTCTTTAATTTTATTGTTTTTAATATTATGTTAAGATATATTAACATTTGTTTAATATCATATTAAGAATTTTTTTTGTTTAATGTTAAATATGTTTTTTTAATAGTGAATCGCATCTATATTTATATAATGTTAAATACGTCATACTTATTTGTTTAATATATTTATTTCCATATATATATATTAATTTTCTATTTTCAATTCTAATTCGAATAATTTTAATTATAAAAACAATGAATCCATCCATTTATTTAACGATTTTATAGAGATGAATTTTTTTCTATTTGAAGATGATGAATCCATCAATTATTTAATATTAAATCAGTTAAATAAAAAACATAATTATCGTACGATAGTGCATCTTATTATAATGTGAGAATGAAATTATTTTGTTTTTTTTTTACAAAAATAAGGAGTTTCTAATGATGAATTTTCTCCTACTTAATAAGAAGATAAATAATTTAATTTATTTTCCTAAATATTTTACATATTTAGTTTTAAATTATTCTCTAATTATCTTACACATATTAGCAAAAAATTAAAGCATCAAAATATATTGAATTTCTTTCTTCATATAAAGTTTACTCCCTCAAAATTAATAACAAACAAGATTATAATAAATAGCAATAAGATCATTAAAGATTTTGACATGTGACATAAAACAAATATTATATATATAGATAAATAAAAGAAATGAAATCTTAATTTTCAAAAAATATTTATTTTTTCTATAGATTATATAAAATTTATTTTCCTACATTAAACCTTAAATGGAAATGAAAGTCTATTTTTATCTTATAATGTAATTTTTAATAATAATTTTCCTTTTTAAAATATCTCAACCAAAAGGATTACAAATATTATTATAAAAAGAATTATGTTAAATATTTTAAGACAATCTAATTTAATAGAAAATTTTTAAAAATTAATGTAAATATATTTTTAGTCTTAAAATATAGACATCTAAATTTTTTCAGAAAATTCATTACAAAGTTTATTTATTCATAATTTATATTTTACTTTATATGGTATAATATTTAAAATCAAAGTTAAAACTTTTTCTTCATTTGTTTTACTTTTCAGAATATATAATATTTTATGAATTTCTCGAATTTCTTAAATAGAAATTAAAAAAATATATATCTTTTGAATAATTTAATATAAATTTTAATATTTACTTTTAATATCTTTATCTAATATTATATACACAGGAACATATAAATATATATATATATATATATATATTTTAAAAGATAGTTGCTTCTATATGCATATCAATTTTTAAAAATACTGTTCTGACCAACCAAAAAAATCTGAAGGTAATGTAGTATATCATCATCATAAAAGAATAATAATAGTAAGAAGTCTCATGCTTTATCCGAAATCCGGATTCGTATATGAGATCCGTTTTAAATTTTTTTCCGAAAATCCGGATAATAAAATTGTAGATTCAGCCAATCCGAATCTAAATCTGGATATTTGATTTTTTAAATCCGGATATCCAGATTCTTTAAATATATTATATTTTTATAATTTTCTAGTTTTAACTTTTTCAAATATTATTTTGTATTTTCCAAAAAAAAAAGTTATGTAAAAAACAATATTATATTAACATTTTGATAAATTATTAAGAAATTCAGATATTTACGGATATCTTGATATTTATATGGATATCTGAATACCCCTGATGTAGATTCGGACCCGTTGCAAACCTAAGAACAGTTAAACTTGTGTATTTTTTTTGGATAGTCCAATACACAGTTAAAATCTATCTTCTCAATGTCACTTATATCATTAATAATTATACCAACTTATTTTTAAATGCTGCTTCAAATGGGTTAGTGATCTAATTAAATTCATCGATATTTGATCTCAAGACCAATTAATTTGCAGTGGCGTAAATAATTTGTTATTTATTAATGTAAGACAATTTCAAACTAGTTTTAGGATCTGTTCAAAATTAATACTCCTTCTATCTCAAAATAATTATATTTTAAAGTTTTTGTACATCATTTAAAAAATTATTTAATTTTTAATTTTTCTAAATAAAAATACTATTTATTATTTACCTAACTACTATTTAACCAATTACAAAATAACAGATATAATATATTTGGTTTTAAAAAAATGTTAATTAATTGTGCATTATAAATTAAAAACATCAAATAATTTAATACGACAATTTTTTGATAAAACATCAATTATAATGAGACAGAGGACATATTAAACATATATCCATCTCATAGACAATGAAGGTCTCTAATTTGCTAGGATCCCGAATTAACCTTAGGGCATTTTAAACACCACTCTATTTTACAGTAAAATCTTCTCTAACTCCACTCTATATCTCATTCTAAAATTGAGTTTACTCTATATATAGAGTAACTCTAAAAATTTAACACTAATTCTATTTTAAAATTACTCTATTTTATATAGAATAACTCTAAAAATTTAACATTAACTTTATTTTAAAATTACTCTATTTTAGAGATATACATTGGAGAAAAATCTTACTTTATTTTACAGTTATTCTAGTTTAGAGTAAAAAATAGAGTAGTACATTGGAGATAGTCTTATACTGAGTGAGAACATTAAACTCGCTGCTCCTAAATCACTTATCTCTCTGCTGGATAAATCATTGGCTTGTATTGCTTTCCAATCAAAAAATTTACTGCCAATGGCATGATTCACTACAAACCCCACCACTCTACTTCCTTCATTTCACCCGCACGATTTATAAGGAAATACAAAATTGGCTTTAAAACTCGAGAATGAGAAGATGTATTCAAACTCGAGAAGATGTAAACGATGGAGAAGGATTAACTCACTCGAATTCATTTTCAAAAATCCTTATCTAGTGATTTTTTTTATATATATATAATTTCGCTATTAACTAGTTCACTTTTTTTTTTTCAATTCGAATGCCTCACCAACCAGAAATCAAATGGCTTTTGTATTTATTTATTTTTTGTTTGTAAAGAATTTCACATTTCAACAAAAACATATACTTAATGACATATTATATTTTCACTAAAAAAATTAGACCCAAAAATTATATATACATTTAAAAATTTATTTTATTTTATTTATTTAGAAGTCAGAACTCTATATGATTCCTCCATTAATAAAACTGACAATATTTAAAAATCTCATATGATTAATAAATATTTCTCCGGTAAAAAAATGAAGATATTTTTAAAAACATTTGTAAGTTTGATTAGTATAGGAAAAAAATGTAGTTTATTTTATTTAGTATAATAAATAATAAAAATGAAAAATTAATTTATTTACATTTACGTTTTGATAGTCGACATACTATAATTGGTCTAATAATTTAGGATTGGATTTTTAGGTATTCAGTTAAGTTCTAGATATTTTGGATTTGAGTCTTTTATACCTATATACATACCGAAATCTTTTCGAATCGATTTTGGTTTGGAACATCTCAGTTCTGGGTCGGTTCGGATCCGCATAGTAAGAACCGACCAAAATTCGAAATAAATTGGAATTTTCTTTTACCGGTTCCGTTCGGATATTTTAACCTAAAATTACCCAAAATGGAAAAAAAAATATCGAAATAGCAAACAAAAAAACTGAAACCACTTCAAACGTAATTCAACACCATTCAAATGTAATTCAACCAAAATTAGAGACAATTTCTAATTCAAGTCGTCAACCATACACACACAAAATATTAAAAACACACAAAAGATCCAAGTTGATATTTCATATACAAAAACTAAAATTATCAATTCTCTTATAACCGACACCATTACTAGAAATCATTCTCTCAAAAACTTCATCTCTTGTTTATTCTTGGGACTGAGTAGACGATGTTCCTTGTGACTAAGAAGAGGTACCAAAGTTCTTTTTAACAAATCCATTGTACACATCAAACAAAGTCTTCAAGTTCTTCGTGACTGATTTAAAGACAGTGTTGCACTCAAGACTGTCTTTCCTATAAAGCTTTTCAAAACACATGTCAGCAAACTTCATCTTTTTCCTTAGGTCGAATACGCTTGCAACTATCAAAAGTTTGTTCATCTCACGGGTTTGAGAATTAGCATTCTCACTTGTAGTTTTTCAAAATGGATTTCAGTACTTCTTCATTTTGGTCATCATACCTAAAGTTTTGTACTTTAGCTTTTTATCAGGACCTGGAAAAAAACTTATTGCTGAACTATTAGTTGTAGCAATATCTACCGTGGTATAAAATATTCATTTTATCTCCCATTCTTCTAAGCAATCAAGAAGAACCTTAAATATTGTTGAGCCTGTATGATCCTGGATATTCTTAAAGCCGATGATCAAATTTTGTAACTTCTAATTAGAGTCAATGAAATGCGCAGTGATGACCATATAGCTAGCTGAAATATGAGGAGTATTCCGGATATATGTAGTTAATGATAACTTCTGATTGTTCTCCCTAGAATAATTTTAATAGCTGCTTTTCTAGAAACAAACATCTCCACTATATTGCTTTTGCATGTTCTCCTAGAATGAGACTGATATAACTGCAATCTGGAGCAGAAATGTCTCCAATCTAAACTCTCTATGAAAGCTAAAGACAACTCTGATAACAAAATCATCTCATTTGTAGCATCCCTAAAAGCTTTCTCAGATATCTTATAAATAGCCATATTCTTTTGGTCATCAGGAGTTAACACAGATTAATTTTTAAACTCATTAGCAGCTTATAATACTTTCAACGCCTTGCAGGTTTCTATATGTTTTCTCAGATTTGAAATGCTGAAACTGGTTCAACAACCCATTTCTTTGCCACAGTAATTACAATTGTAGATGTTATACTCGTTTTCCATTCTGGTGTAGTGACTCCAAACCCATGATCTTGGCTTCTTTCTTGATCCTAAACCAGAACCACTTTCTCTCGTTTTGTCTTTTCTCTTACCTTTACTTCCACTTGCACGTTTTGTTGTTTTAACATCCTCATCTATCTCACTAACATCATTTGTGTTCATTGGTGGAGCCGGATTTTTATAAGACGCCATCTGCATCATATTGAAAACAAAAGATACATGAATCGGAACTAACCGATATCTACCAGTATATGAAAATGGTAACTATCAGGTATTTAGCATATTACCAGTTTTGGCATTTAGCTATTTTGGTTTAGTTCTGATTCGGATATTCGGATCCGATTTATATACCCATACCTTTTTTTCATATTTGTTTCAACTTTTTTTCTAAAAATCTTTTTGTGTGTGGTTATTTAGCAAATTCTCCCAGAGAATTCCTTCCTCATATTTTTTGTCCATAAACACCACCTTTAGCATAAAGAGGTTTTCATCCTTGGTAGTTACCTCCAATCGAAATGGCCTCCAAAAAAACTATCATCAGGTAGAAAATAATAAAAGCTTCTCATCCCTTCTCACTAACGGATATTTTCCATTTTCCCAAAATAAATCTTTTATCCTTCGTAAGACAAATGATTCTTAATGTCCGGCACAATAAATAAACAAAATCCAAACATTTACAACAAACAAATTTACATATAGATGAATAAAATAGAAAAAAAAAAAATTTTTATCAAAGAAAAAATAAAAGTTAATTAAAAAAACTATCATTTAACCCAATGTGGATCTATGGAAATGTGATTGTATAAAGTATGAAATTAATATGCATGAATGAAATGATGTAGTTAATTTTAATTCAATATATATGTATATATATAACAAGTAAAGCTTAAAAGATATAATAAATGTTTTAAAAAGATGTAACAAGTAAAGGTTATAAGATATAAATGTTAAAATATGAAAGATTTAATGAAATTGGTGTTTACGAGCAAAATTTTACATGATGAGTACATAAAAATACAATCCTAATAATGATTATGGTTGAAGGGCCTGCCTGAGCATAAGGCAATCAAACATAGCTTGAGGGCCAATAAGTTTAAAACATGTTTATGGGCCAAAGTTTAAATAAAATTATTTAGTTTAGATGGGTTGTAACATGTTGATAAAGGTGAAAGGATATGGATTCAATTATGCACAGTTACTAATTTAGGGCCAATTTTTAAAAAATATTTATGTGCTGAAATCTTAAAACCGGCTATGTAGAGTAACTCAGGAAACTAATAATGATTACGGTTATATATGTGTGTGCGCGCGCTCATCAAACGAATGGTTTTAAATAAATGATTTTTTCATCTCACTAATTAAAGGTAAATTTAGTGTTACAGAAATTGATTGTATGACTATAACTGGAATTAAAACTTAAATGGTCTTTTACGAAATACTTTTCCTTATTGACAATTTGTTAATAAAATAATTGTTCATTGACTTTTGCACGTTTCAATATGAAAGAGAATGGTCCCATCTGTAGAAAAGTTCTATAATTTGTTTCTTTGGTCGGATTCATTTTCAGTCGACTTGATTTTGATAGATCTCTTGAGAATATACAAAAAAAAGGTATGTTGTTTAATTTTCACTTTTCTTGATTCTTTTCTAATTTTTTTCCCCCGTAGCATTGCTACATCAAACTTACCATTTTTGGGTGTTATTCTTTGATGAATGAAAGTATAATTGATGATGATAAAATCAAGAACAATTGATGTTTCGATCAGGTAGAGAGACACATGGAAGAAGAAGAAGAGGATATGGTGAAAGAGGGGCTAATGGCCTCTCAAAGAGAAATCTTCAGCATTTCTGGTCCCATTCATCTAACTTCCATTGATTGGTATTTTCCTATTTCGTCTCAGTCATTTTTAACCACATATCATCTTCCAAAATTCATTTTACAACAAACTCATAATCTCTAATCACCTATTTTGCTAATTCAACGGTTCGCCATAGTCAACTATTATAGTCTTAATTCTTTAGCCTTCCACGACGATTTGTATATTAAAATACAACATTCGAACAAACAGCTAAAGTCAACGCCTTTGATAGGAATAATTCGTACCATAGAACCTCGGTGGCATCATGTTTGGTTCAAGCAGTGTACACATTGGAACGAGACAGACAACAAAACCGGATTGGTCTCAAGTCACAAGCCCATCATTGGTGGGAGTTTTTCAACTTCACTTTAGCCGAAACCCTAATCGACCAATCAGACGGATCCATATACGGCGCCGTTTTCGATTACAAACTCTTCTCTTACAATTATCATAATACCCCTCACTCGAAATTGCCTCCTCGTCACGTGATCGCGTTCCGCGGCACGATCATGAAGCGGCACTCTCGGTCACGTGACCTTAGTCTCGACCTACGCTGCGTCCGCGACAGCCTCCACGACAGTACAAGGTTCGTGCATGCAATAGAGGTGATCAAAACCGCGGTGGCTAAAGCCGGCAATGCAGCCGTATGGCTCACCGGACATTCTCTCGGAGCCGCCGTGGCTTTGCTTGCAGGGAAGATCATGACGAGGTCTGGTTTCCCTCTCGAGTGCTACCTTTTCAATCCTCCTTTCTCCTCAATTCCGATAGAGAAGCTAGTGAAGAGCGAGAAGCTCAAACATGGAGTTCGATTCGCCGGGAGTCTAGTCAAAGCCGGAGTAGCCATGGCCGTCAAGGGTCGCCATCAGCACAGTAAGGTAACCTACCGGTTTTAAATTTCATGTAATTTTAATATCCTTGCTTGAATTAAGAAAAACCTTAATCCGACAACATTTACTGATAACCATTATATGCAGCTCATAGGTTTGTTTTAGTGCCGTGTGTCATAATCCATATCCAAACCCTTATTATGCATGCATGTTACCGACATTTCTCACTGGTTTGTCTAACTGTCTTGTGTCACAATCCAGATTCAAATTCTTATAATGCATGCACTGACATTAGATAAGAAACAACAAAATAGACGAAGCATATAATTAAGTTTCGATGGGAAATTTCATTGTTGCTCGACATCGACGTTATTGGTTCGAAATTCGAATCTTACTAGATCTGAATTATTTACAACAGGGTCAAGAAGACGATTCGTTTATGAAACTAGCATCATGGATACCTTACTTGTATGTGAATCCTTTAGATCCAATCTGCTCAGAATACATTGGTTATTTTAAGCACAGAAACAAAATGTTTGAGATCGGAGCTGGAAAGATCGAGAGGATCGCGACGAGGAACTCGCTTAGGAGTCTATTGTCCGGAGGAGGAGGAGGAAGTTCGTGTTCGGAGTCTTCATCGGAACCTCTTCATCTTTTACCATCGGCGTATATGACGATAAACACTAGCAAATCCCCTGATTTTAAGAGAGCTCATGGGATCCATCAATGGTGGGATCCTACGTTCAATGGAGAATATGTTTTGCACCAGTTTAATCAATGACTTCCACTTATGTTGCTTCTAATGTTTGAATCCTTTGATTTTATTGTCTTTAAATTTTAACTTTTTTCGTCAATTTTTTGTTTTCATTGTTATGAACTTATAATCTGTAAAAGGATTTGAAGGAAAATATACCCAAATTAACAGTATAACATTTGTGAATTTATGTTTGTCGATAACTTTAAAAGTATTTTAACATGTTCTGCTACTTCATTAACGATCGTTTTAAAATTTTTTGGCTTAAATCATAATGCACAGACTCATGCATATTTGTTCTACCAACTCCAATTCGTGAGTTATATTAACCCAAAAGAAATCGAACTGTGACAAATTTTAAACCCATAGTATAGTATATATGTAAATGACATGTTCATCATCCAGATAAGTAGCACAGGAACGTTATTGAACCCAAACACAGAAGCATGACGATTCTATAAACCCAATCAGCATAGGGAACCACTGTTCCCAATAGCTAAGGTTGAGTTCAAAGACAGTGACACTTATTTATTGGTACGGACACTGGATATACACCTGTTAAACATTCATGAGCGAAATCCTGAGGATGCGATAAAGGTATTTTCAGTTCCGAGAATACTGGTGGAGGCAGCGATCCATAATAGCAGAGACGGTGCTGAGAAACTCCTCATCGGTCATCTCCGGGGACGCTAAGGCTTCTGCGTCATGGATGATTTGTTCGATCACAGATTCTTTTTTGAGTGTTTCTCTGCACATTATGCTTCCGATGGCAAAAGGTGTGAGACCCTTTGCAGCACCTTTCTTGAGAAGCATGGTCGAGATACGGAAGACGCGGGCACATGAAGCCGGAATGTCCCAACCGTGGAATCTCAGAAGTTCAATGTCTTGCTCAGGGTCCAAGGTTTTGATGTATTCCAATGTCTCTGAGGAGTATGGCTCTTTTGCTTGAGGCCAGTATAGCCACTCGAATGTGCAGTCTTCGAACTGGAAAAATAAAGTGGTTTTAGTCGAAATGTATTGTAGCTAATTTCAAAATATTGTTTGGTTATGAATGTACGAGTTTTGTATATAGTAGAGTCGTTTACCTTATTTGGAAAGCAATAGCCGTGGTCGATAGGAGTAAGCATGATCTGACCATCTTTTCCATCTCGGCTAACCAAAATGTTACCACCATGACGATCTGCATTAGCCAGCCTAATGTCTAGAACCGATATCTTGTGAACCTGATCAACTGGGAAGACTCGGTATCCCATATCTTCACAAGTTCCAACATTACTCACGAACATCTGCAATGAACCAATCTTTGTGTTCTCGGGAGAGAAACTGTAACCATTGGGATGGTTGAAGTCTTTGTGCAAGCATTTGACCATTGTTGTAGGCGGAACTCCAGCGAAACCGGGTTGGTCATGAGGAAAAGTTCGTGATCCCGTCATGGGATAGTCCAAAATGTAGGCTGCTACTTCTCTAAGAGCTCCTCCACCAACCTCTGTGCCTTTCTTAAGTCCCTCCCCGTCAACTGAAAGACGCAATCCATGCGGATTGTTCACAGCCATTGGCTCCTCGTCGATGGGCTTGAAGACGGAAACGTATTTGTTTCCGGATGGATCTTGCATGAAGTAAGCTCCCCCTGATCCATCAGATGTTTTGATCGGGCCATTTCCCTTCTCCAAGCCCTCTATAGTGGAGCTGATAAGCTCTTTGAGCAGTGAAGGCAGTTCAATTTCATGATTCACAACAACAGGCTCCACGAAGAAATCTTTAGGCTTTGCTTCTGGTGATATGCATCTTTTTCTACCATCCACTGATTTGTGCTTGTGAGTTGCATCTTCGATACAAACCTCAAAATCATTCCCCACTGGTTTTGCTCTGACTTTAGCGGACTTCCTAATTAGCAAGTGAATCACATTCTCCCCGTTTTTACAGAGATCAGTGATGAGTCTCTGGTCATCTAGCTCTTCACCATCTAATGTGAGTTCATGATCCCATGTATTCCCAAGCTCGCTTTCCGTTAAAGCTATTTTCTGCTTCACGTAACCAACATTTCTGCTCCTCTCAACAAAGAGCTCAAACTCCTTCCCGCCAAAAGTCTTTACGGAAATGGCTTGGAGATCGGAAAGCCTAACAACCAAATGCAGCAGTTTGCCATCAGCAAGACCACAATCTCGAATTCGGGAATCATTTCGAGCTAGCTCTCTACCATCATAGACCAGCTTCTGTTTCTTCACAAAAAATCCCTTGATACTCTGAATCCTTAGCTTCACGGATGCTATTGAATCTGACTCCATGACCCGCAACGGATTCAGAGATCCCGCAATAGTCAGGAATATCAGGATCGCGTCGTCTAAGTTCAAACCAAACCGTCCAATGATACCTGGAAAGTTGACAACTTCTTCCAGGGCTGGACTAAGAGCTACACTAGCAACTGACATTCCAACTGTACAATTTCTATCCTAAATCCTGGAGAGCTCAACAGGAATAAAGGCTGAAATCTCAGAACTCAACCTTTATTCCGTGTACTTTAAAACAGACCAAGTTCCTGCACGGATTCAGGAACTCTAAGCGAAGGGCTTTGTAAATCACATCTTGCCAACCGATATTCCCCAAGTATTCATATTGAAGTTAAACGAATCCCAAACCACCTATGGTTAGGCCTTCATTCCGCACAGAACCTGAATGACCAATGATCACAGGAATCAGATATTCCATAAATATTACTCAACGAAGGTAATGCAAAGGGAAAGTCACAATACAGTAGAAATAAATCATCATATCAATCACACTAAATTAACCACAGCTTTATAAAAAAAAAGTGAAAATATTCAGATCAAACACAAAAGATTTTCAGAAAGAATAAAGAACGTTCATGCCAACCTCTCCTCTTGTGTGGATGATGAACAAAGGCTCTAATTTTATCTAAGCGGACTATATAACCTTTAAAAAAAACTTTTGGTCTAATCTATATAATTAGAAACCTTTACACAGCTAAAATTAGCTGAAAAGCATAACCAAACAACGGCCACACAAAGAAAAAAAGTTTCAGGTCAACGTCTTTATCAAAAAGCCAAACAGGCTGGCCTAAGAAAGCTTTATCTTTACTAACAAAGTTAATTATAGGTTTGAAAATTTAAAATTCACCACTAATCTTAACACTTATACATACCAGAGAAGTTCTAGAGATCCAAGTCAACATACATTATCAACAACATCAACGGCTTCATACTCATACTATCCATTGTTTATCCCTAATATATAAATCTCCAATCATCTACAGAGAATCTCTATGAAAAAACAAAATTGGTTTCTAGTTTCTACTCAAATTCCCCGATCATCAAACAGATAAGACTAATCATTCATGATCGGAAGAGATAACAACAAATTAATCGATTTTCTCGGAAATTATTATTATAAAAAAAAAAAAATTCAAACCTCAGAATCAAAATTCGGGAAGCGATGAATCAACTGAGACGGAGAAGTATCGAAACTGATCCGTTTAAAAATCTACTCGTTTTGAAGTATCCGAGAATTCGGAAACCCTTTCCAATTTTTTTTTTCCCGAGATTTCCCGAGAAAATTTGAGCGTGCGCTTTCCCAGAAAGAGAAACAGTGATCAGTCTTCTTTGAACAGCGGCGAAATTTCTGGTGATCTATTTATAGGATTTGACCTCGCTGACTTTTGACGGAAGTTTTAACGCCGTGAATTCCTCTCCACGGCAGATACTGTTTCCGTAACGGACGCGATTGCTCACCGTTTTAGGAAGACTCTAGAAATTTTAATAAGACTCATTTAGAGGCCTACGGGCTTGGGCCCTTGGTGTTGTTTATTTTCATTCTTTTTTAAGATAATTTATTTGGTTTGCTTTGGTTTTTTTACTGTAAAGATAGATTCCTGAGAACCGAGCAAAACCGGGAATATAGCTCATGTAGAACATAAATAAAAATACAACAGAAATCTTAACCGATTTTACAAGAATGCTTGAACGAAATAGGTAGATAAACAACAATTATTAACCATGTATAATGAAGTAAAATGAAATTTATAACCAATACAATAGGCATGAGAGAGAGAGATGAGAGATTTTATTTTATCATGAAGAGGAAAAAAGAATGTGAAAACAAGAAAAACAGAATAACAAAAGTTTGTGAAAGGTTACCTTCATAAACTCTGCTCTATAAACTCCCATATCCTCTGTTCCATATAAGTACGGTCCTTCTCCTTCCTTGGCAAATGCCGTTCATCGGGAAATATCAACAACTCATACCTCTTCCCCGCTTCAACAAGCGCGTTCACAAGCCTAGCTGTGTGCCTGAAATGCACATTCTCATCGATCATCCCGTGTACTAACATCAGCTTCTGCTTATCCGTCAAGTTCTCGACATGGTGCATGACCGAGCTCTTCACGTAGCGGTCATCGTCGGGAAGGTCCATGTACTTTTCCGTGTAGAAGGAGTCGTATCCATCCCAAGATGTAACAGGAGCACCCGAGACAGCGCAGCTAAAGATCTCAGGGTATTTAGTCAAGAGTGTAGCTGAGAGGTACCCACCGTAGCTCCAACCGTACACCCCAATATGACCAGGTTTAGCCAGGCCTTGCTCAATGAGCCATTTGGCCCCGGTTACTTGGTCCTCTGCATCGACATTTCCACAGTTATGCTTGATCCATGATTCAAACTTCAGCCCACGCCGTGCAGTTCCTCTGTTATCAAGCTGCAAAAATCAGTGGAAATAGATCATCTTTGAGTGAACCTTATCCAATGAGAAAAAAGCAAGAGGATAAAGATTTTGTA
This sequence comes from Sisymbrium altissimum, assembly GCA_900406495.1. Classification (NCBI taxonomy): domain Eukaryota; kingdom Viridiplantae; phylum Streptophyta; class Magnoliopsida; order Brassicales; family Brassicaceae; genus Sisymbrium; species Sisymbrium altissimum. The sequence continues at coordinate 30,022 of OVBI01000864.1, forward strand.
GAACCTTCCAAACTAAGACGCCTTTGCTTCTCAAGTACTGTGTCCTCATGTCGACAGTATTAACCCAAGAATCCTGCACCAACTGAACACTGGGACCTCCATAAACATTGATCATCGTTCTATATGGAGGAGGACCGAATTTCGAACTGTCGGGTTTGTAAACCGCACCGTACAGCGTTGTGGTTCCATCATTCGCTTGTATTTGAACAAACTCCGGAGGCTCAAGTTCGAGTCTTTTCACTATCGGTAACGGAGATGTCTGCTCATAGAGTATCTTGAGTACGGTTCCGTCGCTCAAAGAGCAAAGAGAAACCCGTGGAGGCGAATTAACTGAATCATGAATGTCAACGAAGTTCCTCATCTGGTTATCGAGCACGACGATATGTTTTCCTTTCCCATGTGTAAGCCTCAGCGGTTGAGACCGAGATGCATTCCCAGCTTCCAGTTTTGTGCAGTAAAGATTAGTCTCAAGCGGTCCATCGAGAGTTGCAGTGAAATAAACCATACACATGGCCTCATTTACGCCTGCGATTTGTTCGACCATCCATTCACCGCTAGTAATGGCTCCAAGGCAAGTCCCATCAGAGTCATAAAGATACAAATGTCTAAAACCAGTCCTCTCGCTGGCCCAAATGAATCCTCCTGAAGGCCTCGATGAGGGGACTTTCTCCAGAGGAGTAAAACAGTCATGTAAAGTCACCCACGTATCGGATTCTTCAGTCAACAGTATATTTCCTTTACCAGTATTTATGTCAAAGCTGATGATTCTCAGTTTACTCTGCGACCTATTCAAAACCTGCACCGTGAGAACGTTACCGGACATCCAACTGACTCTACCGAGATACTCGTCCTCCATATTGTTTCTTCCTCCGCACACAAGATCCATCCAAGTGGTCTTCCCGCCGCCAGCTGAAGAAACAACCCCGAGACGAACTGTGGAATTGAGAGCTCCTGCAAAAGGATAAGCATGATCTTCTTGTGCCTCTGAACCAACCGAGCTTTTTCCCTGATGCATTATTCTGAACAAAGGGATCTCTGAGGAGTCAACTTCTGTATAGGCGATAAACTTGCTATCTAGTGACCACCAGTACCCATTCCTCCGATCCATCTCTTCCTGAAATTAGAAAAAGTTTCCACGAAAATGGTTTCAGATGTAACATACAATTTGTAACATTCACAAACAAAATGGGGAAGTTTCCAAAGAAAAGTTTCTCACCTGAGCTATGTACTCAGCAAGACCATGAGTCTGCAGCAACAAAACGAATCACAATTATTCTCCCGAGAATATGTTACTTATGGATAAATGAAACTAATCTGACCAGAAGAACAGTAATGTAGCAAAGCATTACTTACCAGAGTACTTCCATTGGCACCGTTTGTTAGCTGTTGTGTCTGGTTCTTTAACAAATTGAGGACATGCACCTCGGAGTCTCTTACGTATGCAAGCAGTAAGCCATTAGGAGATAGACGAGGATCAATGATTGGAGAAGTGGGTGAACTTGGAACTATGAGCTCCGGATTTGGTGATGAACAAAGGTCCTTCATATACACCTAACCATGGTCACAACACAAAACAAGAAAAAAGTAACCAAAGCAGAGTTAGATTCCCTCAAGATTCTAAAAAAACGAATGTTACAAAAGTAAGAAATATCACTAATGCAGCTGATAAGATTCAAAATTGTATATTATGAAGAAACTGGAAGCATCCATTCAATAGAAGCTATGATGATAAAAGAACCAACCCCTCCAGGTAAAGGCACCATGATGAATTTCATCTTCAAGTTTGTCTTGACCCACTCATACCGAGTTACACCTAAACCACGCTCCCGCAACCTCTCCCTTCTCAGCTTCTCTTCCGGTGAAATGTTGCTCTCATCAACTCCACCATTAGGAGGACTAAAAACCAAAGTAGATTCTCCTTTGTTAACATCAAAGGCATACACCCACCTATTCAAATTCTCTTCAGGGCTAAACAAGTAAGTGATCAAAGAGTCATCAGGGATAAAGCTGACTGCTGTTGGGGCGACATAACCAGGTAAGGGCGTCTGAACAATATTTCCAACAGTGAAAGAAACATCCTCTCCGGGCATTTCCGCCATAAAGAAAATCTTTTCGTTCTTTCTTTGTTTCTCACAAGGAATTTGATTCGGTCAACGCCTTAATGCATGAGATCTATGTTCCACAACAAGCTGCAAAAAAAAAGTAAAACGTGATTTTCAGAATTTATCAGTTGGAGAACATGACGAAACTGGTAAATTCATTACTCCAAGCATCAAGCTTTGTTGATCACAAATAACAAAATTGACAAATGTTGTATCAACCCTTTGCATTGCACTAAATTGTTACATACACAGAGACACAAAAAGAGTCTAACTTCGTAATCGACGATTATATACAAAGTTTTAAAGAAGTATTTGAATGTCCTAATAAGAAAGATAAACGCCTGCAAAATCAATCAGAATTCAACTACATCTTGATGAGATAGGATTGAACAGCAAGGAAATGTATTGAATTTGACCTCAATGCGTACAATCAATCACGATTCACGAACAAGAACCAATTGTTATAAACATGCGCGTGAACAGAGAGAATCATCATCTTATAATTGAAGAATAAACAGAGGGTGGTCAACAACCGATCGAAACCATACCGGATGATTCTTCGTATATTGACCAAAATGTCAAAAGTGAAAGAGGAAGAAAGGAGATTAGAATTGAAGTTGGTGACTGGTGAGACAGAACCTAAAAACAATGAAGCTGATGACGGAGAGATTGGTACAAAAACTGAGTCCAGACCGGAACTAGTTTTCTGATGGGAACTGATTGAGCTTATCTGAGAGATTGATGTGTAAGAGAAAGCGTTCTTGTATTATTCTTTTGTCAGTTAGTTATAGTTTAATTGTTGTTAAAAAAAATAAAAATAAAAATTCACGGAATTTTAGCTACTGTCCCATGTTATTCAACAGAAAAAGATATTATTTTACCTAATTCTCTCTTTTTTTTCTTAATTTAGATCCAGAGTTTTATCCAATAATAATTCGTACAGATCACCTATCCATGTGGTTAAAAGGAAACTATTAGTATCTTCGTGCAAATTAGACTAACAATTTTCATACATGGATATCTTTCTCAGGTACTGCCAAAAACTATCGAATCGCATACTGTATTGACATTTCTCATCCACGCTCTTAGGTGACTGGGCCAGGCCCATCATACGACCTCCTAATCTCTCCGCTATCGTCTGATTTGTTGTTAAGACTTTGGTTTTAAGAATCCTTACTGTAGTAGTTGTTATATGTGTACTTTGGTTCACGAGGCATTAGGCTTAATTCTTCAAACCCAAGCTTCATACTGAGTACTGACCCAAGCAAAGTTACACTTTACCCCTTAAACCTCAGATAGATTTTTATCATTTTTGTTGTTGTACATTTATCATTTATGTAGTACAGCACTGAAGCAATTTTATATCAGTTTTTTTATTATTTATGTGTGTGAAATGAGAGATACTTATATAAACCAAACTAACGGAAAACCGAAAAAACCGAACCAATTGCACCCAACTAACCGAACCCGAAGGACTACTACTTGTCCCACATAAAATGAAGTACTGTATTAAAGCTAGCAAAGTATGCAAAATATACACAAGACAAGTCCAAGATCCTTCAAGGTTGATTTCTTGCAGCCATTTTCAAATCCTAGCTTATATCTCTATCGTCCTCTTTACGATTTTTTTGTACAAAAAATATTCAAAATCGAAAGCAGAGAAGAAGAAGAAAGGCCAGAAGTTGTGACTTTTATCTTTACTTTATCTGCAATATGTATATGCATGAATTACTTAGAAATATAGGTTTTGCAACTCCAATTCTTCGTCTTCACAAGATGAAACGAAACTTGGAAACGTCCCGTTTATGTCCCTACATTTACCAAGAATCTTATTATCAATCCATTTGATTGAGAGGTCTGGCTCAAGTTTGCGTATATATGTTAAATGGGGTAGTGGATTTTGGTTAATGAACTACTTTCTTATTTCTTTTACGTATAACTATTTACTATACGGAATAATAAGATTATTGAAAATATAAACTCACTTTAGATACGGCAAAGTCATGTTCTTGATGAGCGAGGGATTCGTGGACACAAAATCTTTCCATTCATCTAAATCAATTTTCCCGTCGTTCTTGCGATCTGCTTCAATAAACGCCTGCAAAATATACCACACATCTCCTTGTAACTTCTTTATCATTAAGAATTATAATCTTCAATATAAAGATTTTAAATATACGAATTGGTTACGGTGTGAAGTGAAGGACTACCTTATCCACCATTACTTCAATCATGTCTTCGGAAAGAACAAGTTCAGATTCATGAAGAAGCGCAATTACCATCTCTTTCAACTATATGTAAGAACAGCACACAATGTTATGGGGATAAAAGTGTAAACTAAAATCTCTCGCGGTCTAGGAAAATAACCGTAAACAGACTCACTTCTTCTCGCTCGATGAATCCCGTTTGCCGTAAATCGTACAATTTGAAAGCAACTGAATTATAAAATTAATTGTCAGTTGACATAAAAAGAAAAAGAATAATAAGTATGTGAAGCAATTTTGAGGTTAGAAGAAGTGACATTTTATTTTCTCATGGACGGGTGCATTTGGATGGAAGACGCCTAAAGACCTGACAAATTCCCCAAACTCGATCACTCCATTTCGCTTCACATCAAAGACATCAAATATCTGCGGATAACATATTACAAAAGAAAAGTTGACATAAGCTATCTATAAATGTAACTTGTTGTGGGTAGTTAGTTAGTAAGTAATATATGTACCCGATCAGCAAAAAGGTTCCTCCGGTTCCTATTTCTGAATAAAGCCAGCTGAAACTCTTCCTACAACATCACACTTTTAACTCTAAGCTATATACGAGGATAAAAGATCTCAAAAAGTAAAGTAGGGTACTATTATTACGAGCAAAATGGATGACAAGAAAGAATGAAAGAAGAAACCTTATGAATAAGACCGTCGTCGATAATTGAGCTGCTTAACTTCTTGAACAGTTCATACAGGGCCTCCACTTCTGCTACCGTAACTGTTGTCCCTCCAATATCAAAAAGTAGAATAAAATTAGAGTTTTGTCCAAAGTATAGAACATGTTCTCGTAACATTTAGGAGTATGATATTAATAAGAATAAAAATTAAAAACCAACACGGTGTAACGGAGGCGAGAAGATCAGGATCCTCATATCCTGGCGGTCGTATTGCATTCTTCTTCTTCTTCGACAGAGAGCAACCCATACAAACACAACTTCTCTCAAGTGTTATTAGTCTTTGCTTTCACTCTACAACCAAAACATAGAAATCTTGGTTCAGAAATATCTAGTTGTTCCTAATGATATTGGTGAATTGATAATATCCCTCGGTCGTGAGTTTTACAAAGAAGTCCAAGAACAGGCCAATTATAACCGAGTGCAATTAATAATATTCGATAGAAGTCGACGGCTATATGAACGATTATTTCATTGGTTTATAAATAATAAATACATGAGATGTAGTTGGCCAAGTTACCCATTAAATAAAGATAGTTGTAGCTTTCTCGACAGCTATATTAAGCTATCACAAACATCAATTCACGTTTAATAAACTAATCGAATAGCCAAAACTAGAACAAAACGACCTTTTCATAATCTATAATTTAGTAACTGTTCCAATAAACAAAATGAAACCAACACAAAACCAAAAGAAACAACATAATTCATTTAGCCACGACAATGACGTACGAACAGACGTATAGATAAGAGATAACATTTTTCTCCCAGTTATCTTAATCGTAATAACATAGATAACTTATCAGTCTCCTGTGATATATGCACACATATATATATGTAATGCATTAATATAATTTTTTTAACAATGTTGGTCCACGTATGAATTAGTCAGTGGATTCTAGTTAATAGTTCCAAAGATGGTATTTCTTAAGGGTGAATTTGTTGTATAACCATAAAAAAAAAAACTAAAATTAACAAAGTAACGAAAATACTTAGAGAAAGATAGGAAGAAAGAGAGAGTGAAAAAAGAGAGAAATTGGTTCTAGTTTTAAAATTATGGTTTTTTTTTTGTTATTGAATAAATTTCCCTTTTTAAAATAATTTGTGGGTAAGGATTTTTGACGAATAGGATAAAGAAAGTTCAAATGCAATAATACAAAGTAATGCTTTATTGAAAATCACGAGATTGAGACAACATGTGTTGTTGCTTTATTCAGTAACTGTAGGAAAGGAAATTATGTGTCTTATTAAAGAAATTAAACGAAAGGGTTTTAGCTACACTGCTGTCTAGAGTATACACTCTTGACTCAAGATACAATATCGCCATATCTGGTACGGAATATTGAGGACTCTATACATAATACAGATTCATACACTAATACACAATATGCATACGTCAACCAAGTTAAACTTGCACATATATAATCTAGATGCAGCGTTCTTTCATCTATTTGCGTAACGACAAAATGGTTTAATATTTTGTTGACTATTCAACCGGCCATGCAGCAAAGAGACTTTGGACTATTATTCAATTAATTCTCTACAAGTATTATTTAGTAATACAACTTGCAGGTATTGACTTTTAATTTACTTGTTATATATAAATATTTATTTCCTTGCACGGTATTCACTCAATAAAAACGTACGGCTCTGTGATTATATATTGATTTCTTATTTCTTAGTAAAGAATTCATTAAGCACACACCAACGACCAACCCCCAATTCGATATCCTGGTTAAAGCTCAATACCAGATCAAATCAAACCGAATTTGATCCAATTTGTATCTGATTTAAATTTAAGACTAATATAGAAACGAACACTACAAACCAAAGGAAAACCAAATTCCATTGAATTATAAATGAAAACCAGACATTCGATTGGACGGAAATTATAAACCAAACGGTACATTTCAATCTATGTTGCTAATTGCCCGTATTGAAGAATGGTCTGGTTCTTTTTTTTCAAACATTTAACCGAGTTTTTAGTGAACCTCATAACTAGATTCCTTGAGAACCGGGCCTATTTTTACTCTTTAGTGAAGAAGCAAAAAGGATGAAATTCAAACTGTGCAGCCTCCATGTTGTATATTGAATCTAATTGGATCCCTTGAATGTGATTATGTGAACTAAAAGTGGGATGTCACAAAAAAAAAAGCCAGAAGGAGAAGAAAGATTTTCTAAGCAGCTGACGTTTAAATCTTTTGTGTTGAAATTATTTTCTCGGGAAAGAAAAACACAGGCAAGACAGCTGCATTCAGCCAGGATCAATCGAAGAAATAAAAAAAAAAAGTAGAAGAAAGAAAAAACTAACCGAGAAGGAATGTGTGAATCTCTCTTTCTTCTCGCCTCTGCACTTCTTGGATCCTGACAAATTTGTGTTGTGGTGGAAGAGCAAAAGGGCAAAATGGAAATAATTAAATAGTGTGTTGGGCTTCGCAACACCGGTTTGGTTTATCATCTATCCATGCGCGATGTGACGTCGGTTTTCAAATCGTAGCTTGATCATTTATATAAATTTAGTAATATTCTGTACACAAAATATTGTTTTTATCAATCCTTCCTTTTACGACAAAATATAAAAAGTATACTATTGTTTTGATGAGTCCCACTGTACTTTCTCCTTTCCGACAGTTGTGAATGCTAACAAATTTTTTAAAAAGCTTTATCAATATATTTTGTAAAAAGTAATTCAAATAGTTTAATTTCTGTAAAACATTACTGTTTAGCTCATTAGCTCAGGAGCTCATACCCGCCCTAATACATATTAATTTAAGAGTTTAAATAAATGCTGACAAATATTTCGTATATACATTATATGGAGGCTTTTCAGCTTACACGAGAGAGCTTTGGCTCAAATATAGATTCCTACTCTTTGCAGGAAAAAAGGACATGACAACACTGAAACTACATGTGCCTAACTTTTCTTAGTTTCGTCATGATCAGTTTTTCTCTGCTTTCTTTAACAAAAATTTTTAATTTGTGACTCAAATTAAAAAGGATTTCATCCGTTTAAAGTCGACTCATCTTTTCATTCACTTTTTTTTGTTTTCAATCAAACGAAATTTAAATCCCCACTTCTATAGGCCATTAGGCCTCCTCCCTTTTTCTTTCTATCAATCCCTTTTTTTTTGTCGACTGGATTGATTATGCGTATTATCGAGCAGTAGAAAAGTGATTTTGCCATGTTGGCGAATGACTATGTAATCGCTGCCAAACCAGAAAACACAAAAAGAACTGTATAGCTGTGACTAATAATAAAGTTTGGTGTCACGCCATATATAGGCTTGAGGGCTTTCAAGTTTCAATCAAACAAGAGATTTAATTAAGATATTATCCATTTAATTAAGACTTCCGAAAGTGACCTAACATTATATAGATTATATTCATTATTCACACACACAACAAAATACCTTAAACGATAAGGAGAACCTAAAAAAAAAAAAAATTGAGAGCCAAAATAGTACCCTAAACACACAAAAGACAAAACCAAACGGATTACCAATTACCATAGCTCATACGAACTGGTAAACCAATGTTTGAATCTTTGTGGGTCCGGTTCAATTCATAAGTCCTCAAGGCTTGTTAAGGGTTGACATTCTCTGGATTAGCTCGCTAGAGAAAAGGTTGTTGCCTTGTCATATCTTCCATTAGTCTTCTTCATTTTCTTCTCTAACTTACACAAGGAACACCTCTCGTCCACTATCTTCTTTTCAACCATTCTCACTCTGTCTCTTGCTGCTTCTAATTTTCTCCACTTCTCTTCTTCATTTTCCCTTACTGTTATCGGGAAATGAATTTCGGGTTTGCTAACATCCAAAAAAACCAACGATCATATCATCAGCAGTTACATACTCAAACGCTAACTTGGACAACAAGAAACGAATGTAGGGATCAAGTTTTGAGCTTTACTGTTAAAACGCAACTTAAAATGGATATAAGAATCAAGTAAACCTCAATTACCTGCACCCGGAATATATAAATTCGTTTCCTTTTGCTATGAAACCATCTAAAGCTACTGCACCACCACCATTGATGTGTGGAAGAGCTTCTTCAACATGCGTCTGTGTCTCATAAACCTGTAAATTCCCAAAAAGACCATAAAACAGGGTCTCCCTAAGCCCGTGACCTTCATATGTTTTGATGTGGAGCTCCTCTTCAGCCAAATCGATCATGTTCACTGCATAGCCTATGAAACCAGGTATGGCATCTCCATCGGTCAGCTTCGGATCATCCATGGCTAATTTCCTCTGAGGATCGTTCTCCACAAGTCCATCCATCCAGGGTCTGTGTTTTTGGATAAGATCACCAGAATTAGTTATTAACTCTATCAGAAACAACATTAAGGTTATGCAATACAAAACTTAAAATGTTACGTTACCTAGTTGCACCAAGACATAAAACATGAAACCGATTGGTAATTGATCTTCCCAGCCTAGCTGCTTCGGATTGAAGCCTAAGATCACTATTCGGTCCATGTCGGGACGATTTGCATACCAAACCTAGCATGGTGTCTTCTCCCAAATACTCAGACAATACCCTGTCAGACACATACCAAATAACATAAGAAACTAAAGACTTGTCAAAAGTTTAGACAATATTTTCAGCAAAAATGTAGCTCTATCGATTGATGTAACCTGCTTAGGGAGGTTGAGGCAACTGAACCAAGAAGCGCTACGATGCCAAACACGCCTTTCTTTGATAGAAGCAGAGACTTCGGAGGCGGAGCATTTCTGTACAAAGAACAGAAAACCGATGCTGCAGTGTTAAGATGATTCTCCTCGATGTGTTTCATCATTGATTCTTTGGTGAATAGGCACTCTGGGAACGCCATACCGAGAGGCTCCAAAGAAGCTGGAGATGGAGGCACCATGAATAAGACAATGTTCAAATAAACATTTCATGAAACTCTTAAACTAAGTTGGAAACAAAAGGCATAGAGTTTGAACAACAAATAATGTGAAAAATAGCAGCAATGCAGCTTCAACCCCCATCATCATTGTTATTAAACTTCAGCAAATGAATGTCAAATAAACAATATTTAATCGAAACCAAGATAATAGTTACCTTGCAAGGTATTTAACTCTTGCACAGCCGATTCTTGTTCAGTTTCCAAACATTTTAGACGCTCATCTACTTCCAATATGCGTTCTTTGTAACTATTGAGCTTTACTTTCAGTATCTGCAGGAAAAGGAGCATCTTCAAACACGGAGCTGAGGCGAGAATTTGGAACGCAAGTTACATCATTCCAGATTTTTGTATGCTTTCACTTAGGGATTAATCAAACAAAAATATCAATATGCGTGGCTTAAATGGTGATGATTATACCTCAGTGTACTCACTGTACTGTGCCATATCTACTGGACTTGTTTGGCTATTGATAGCCGATGAAAATTCCCTAATGGAGACAAATCTAAACTGTGAGGATGGAGTCTGTTCAGTTGGAGTCCCCCATGGCTTTGTTGTTGAGCCTATCTTCGATTGAGGCGTTAGACACATCCTTGAATGAGGTGCAGAACTACAAATCTCATCTCTTTCATATGATTCAGCAGAAGTCAGCCGAATCTGAAAAATCAAGGAGTGAATATTAAGAGGAGATGCTGTCAACAACATGAATATTCCTCTAACTAGTAGAAAACATATTAAAAGTACGAGCCGATTCATAAGTTACTACCTTGAAGCTCATATGAAGCTCGGGATACCGAGAATGGAAAGCCTTGAAAGAAAAGATGCCCTCAGTCTCCGGTAGGGTAAGAGAATGAACTTTGCAGGAACCATGGACGAAGGCATATCTGATTCCACTCTCAATGCTGCTTGAATCAGACTCAACGCTCATGGTGTGGAAACACTCCGATTTTTCTTCATGGTTGATACTCGTATCCATAATACCATCTGAATCCGTCACTTCGAATTTAAGGTTTGTAAGAACTGAACCAGCAGTACAATACTCGGGGAGCTGATCGAAATAACAAATTTCAGAATGAGAAAGGAACACAAAACTTGATAATTGTGTAGGCAGAGATGATGAGAGACAGAACTGCAGAACTAGATAAACAAACTCAGTTACAGATATTTCACCTTTGTTAAGAGCCTGAGCTCTCTTTTCTCAACTAGAGATTCTTTCTTGAAGATCTCTTTATTGTCAGACATAATAGCGATTGATACTACAGAGAAATAAAGATATTAGACAATCAGAAGATCTCTTTAATACATCTTACAAAACAATGGCACCAGATTTTACCGGATTTCCCATAGCCTGCTGCGACTTTGAGAATTCCAGACAGATCAATGCAGCCATCACTATCAACCTATGAAGTGATCAAAGAACTTAAAAGAGTAAACGAAACGAAAATTAAAACACGTTACTAAACTTTGTCTACTTATTACATCACCCAGATAGTGTTACAGTGGAGAGAAAATACACCACACAGACACCAATTAACTAGAAAACCAAACTCATAATATCGATTCTAAAACTTTTAACCAGATTATCTATAATGTGCTTGCAAAACATAGGTCAGTAATTCATCTTGTAATAAAAAACAGTGAAGAAAATAAGCTTCTCGAACCTTTAGGTTTAATCCCATCGATTCTTGGATACAAAAGCCATTAGTACAAATCGAAATGTTGGTGCCTTCTGCAACATGGTTATTATATCCATCGAACATCTGCATAAAAGTTAGTGTACTCAGCTTCATATGATGGAAATACTCATTACTTAAAAATTACATACAGAGACCTTTATTATATACATACCTCCAAGATAAAGCTTTCAACAGTAGAATCCGGAAGCAAATTATCCAAAGCCTGTGAATTTTTCTCGACAACACGCTTCAGAGGGCCAGGTCTGACTGAAATATGAAAAGCTCGCTAAGCTGAAATATCAATCGACCCAAAAGTACTCTTTAAATAAGATTATTTCGTATCTTAAAACATGTGGTCAATTCTACAAAATAGATAAAAAGTCTATGTTACACTCCCTGATAAATAAGCATTAGAAAGTTTCAGTTTTCTCAGTTTTATAAGCAAAACAGAACTTACTTCAGTTTTCTACGTGTATCTTACTACAAGCTTTTGCAGAACAGACAAATCAAGACTTGTTTCTCTACAAATATGAAGTAGTAGACTTGCCTTTACAAGAAACTGAGACGGAAAAACGTTCATACTTTGACCATATCTGTAAGGTTGCTTTATAGTCTGGTCTGATGTGATCTAATCCATCAGTCTCAACGAGCATATTCTGCATTCGTTTAAGAAAATTAAAATAATTATAAACTACCACCAGAGGTTTGTGTATAGTATCTACCCCCTCTTAATAACACTTTCACAATGTAAGGAGTTGGTAGATACCTTGAGTTTGAGAATTCCACGATCTATCAGGTTGGCCTCCATCTTGTCCACCGAGACTTCGAATCCTGGGCTGGCTTTCAGTTTAACTTCCAGACTTGGAACAGAAGTGAATGGTATCTGATTCTCATACTCATCCAAGCAAGCGATTGATATAGGTGGAAGAGACGATCCCACCCTGTAGATACACAATTATTATGGATGCAAGTGAAGGAACAAGAGAAAGGTCTGATATGTAGTGCAGTTACGAGTCTTACGGAACAGTAATGGTCTCCAGATTACAAGAAAGTTTCCAACTTCCTACGTTGGAAGATGCGTCAACAACCACCTTTTTTTCATAACTAATTGAATTCCCCTGAAAGAAAGGTATTCAGACAATTAGATTATATATGCATGATAATTTGTAAAACACAAACAGCAGGCAAAGGTTATAGCTTTACTTACAACAGAGAAACAAAAATTGTAAGTCCCAGCTTTCTTGAACAAGTGTGGGACCTTGGACTCAAGTGGAAAGATGTAAAGACCGTGAACCCCTGCACGGGATGTAGGAAAAGAGCGATGCGAATACAAAGGTTTCGCATTCTTATCCCTTGACTTGGATTTCATATATTTGCCTTGTAATTCTACTTCCATGAGCATGTCTTCGTCCATCCTCACTATATGTTTCTGTTCCAACTTTTTCGGAAGTTTCGAAGACACGAAGCTAGCAGGTCGAACAACTGCAACAATCTGTTGCGGGGGAGGTTGTCCAGCACACACTGATACACCAATAGTTGATTCCTAATTGATCGAAAGACAAGAGCTTAGTTTCATGGAAACAGTCAGATTAGGAAACAACAGCTTAAATGTTCCTAAAAAAAAAAAACAAATGGCCACTTTGGTCAATCCAGACCATGAACACATTTAACATATCTTAGAAGACACGCATATGCAGATGAAGGCACTAACATGCACAAGGATGAGATAAGTGAGTGAGTTGACTTGTAACAGTCTGTTTCCTATATCTTAACATGAAACACTATTACACTAAATCTGACTCCGTTTTCGTAAGAAGAGAAACGATAATTCCTACCACATTAAGGTTCAATGCTCTGCAGTCTCTCTCATCCAGCAAATCAATTGTTGATGGATCCTTCTCTTTTTGCTTCTCAACTTTTCTGTTCCATTCATTCTCATCTAAAAGTACACACTGTACAAAAACATCTCTCAGAGTGAGGTCAAATTAAAAGAGTATGCAGAAGGAACGAACAGTAAGGTTTCAGGGTTCAGCTATTGACCTTTTCAGAGTCGATAATACTGATAGGGAAAGATGAAGATTTTCGAATTTCCAGTCTCGAAATTCCCTTACTGATTGAAAGCATGCATCCCTCGTCCTCAGAGATATTGATTTGCCTACATTAAAAAAAAAATCAGAATAAAACTTGTAATAAAAGTGAAGTCATATACAAAACAGAACTAAGTTTAAATCAATCACCTGCATATAATTCGAGCATCACCTGCTTAGAAGACACATCAAAAGAGATCAATCCAACATGACTATAAAGACATGATTCTCATTTGTAGTAGAGACAGATTACTTACCGCCTGTTTCGTCTTCAAAGTTTTCTATAAGGAAATAGTCAATAGTTGCATATACATCGTTCTTATGAGCTCCTGCACATGCTCCTTTCCGAATCCTGATCTTCTGTCCACGTTCCCATGAGATCCCTTTTCGCTTCATTACTTTGTGCACCCTCACAGCTAGAGCTCAAAAGCACTTCAGTTCCATTTAAACCATATTTTAACATTATCAAAACCACCAAGTGTTTGCAGCTAAACATACCTTCACAATCAGGAGCAATGCAAAGAGCTTTGTTATCCAAAGAATCACAAATAACGATCGCATCATCTTCACCCCATGCATCTTCTTCATCATAAGACTTATGCATCTTAAGAACCCAATCCTGATAACTCTGCTCCACTTGCCCATAGGTCAAAATTTTTCCTTCTCTATGAATGACGAGACTGACATCTGTAAAAGCAAGAATTAATTCTACTCTAGTCACTCTAAGATTAGCAAAAAGATGATAAAAAAAGGTTTTTTTTTTTAACTGACCGTTATTCTTCTCTTTCGATTTACTACCAAAGTTTTTCAGAGCCACAGAGAATAGGTTATGGCTTGCAAGATCAGTCTGGAAAAAACATGTTCAGTAATCAAACAAAGAAGGTACTAATTACATTAACTGATATTAGGACAGTGTTGAGCTCACTTTTGATGGTGTTGGGACAAAACCAGCATCCAAATCTACAACCACCAAGAGTGAACATTTATGAAACATACACTCATAAACCAAATAATGAACAGAGGCATGTATACAATTTTACATACCGACAAAGCATTTTACTCTTTGGCAACATTTCTGCAGAGTAGAGGCTATGGCTCCTCTTTCCATAAATTGAATTGATGCCTATACACAGTTTTTGACAACACGTAAAAAGGTTTTGGTCAAAAATTCTTTGTCTAACCACAGAGAAGACTAGAGAAGACTAACCCAAGGGACTTCTGGGAGTAGACGACCAAGCCTTCTCACAGAAACACGACTGAAAGTTTGGAAGCTTTCATAAACTTTGTATCCTTCCTTCTCTAAGCTTTCAATAATTATATTAATGCTCTCTTCTCCCTGAAACATGCAAATTTAAGAGCTTCTAAATTGTTAAGTTCAAGAGAGGTAACCAAAGAGGTCAGGTTCACTCCTCAGGCAAAAAGATTTGCATACATGGACGATAGGAAAATAAACAAACTTGAGACGAGCGTTTGCCTCTTGTGATGTCCCTGGATGACAAAAATATATAAATATAGTCAGACTCCAAACAATGAGATTGATTTATCTACCACATAATGAAGAAAAAGCATCCAGAAGCATCTTGAACTGTCCAAAGGGTTAATACCTTTTCTCTTTTCACAGAATCGAATCTGAAACCAAAACTCTTCACTCTTGGAGTTTAGGTTGGTAGTGGCAACCTCTCCACCCACTATCTCAGTTAAATCCTTTGCATTGACCTTGAGGATGTACAAAATGAAAATCGAAAAAGATGTAAAGCAATGGTTGCAACTTAAAAAAAAACGAAAAATAAATAATACCTACCTGAAACTCTACAGGCCTTTGAGTCCTCCCCGTTTGTGAGATTTCATCAGTCTACAGATTGACAAAAAAAAATATGAACAACTCCGACGATTGGAACACCAGAATAAAGAGATAAACTATCACATATTGTTGTTTGACCCTAAAAAAAGAAAAACAAAAACATAGCTAAAGAATACCTGGATGTAAGGAAAATAAATATCCTTAAGTCTGCACTGAAGTTGATATATTTCTGGGATCTTACATTTCGATTCAAAGATCTCAACCTATAAATGAAATAGAGTAGCAGTTTCAGGAGAATAAAAGAGAAAAGATGAGGATCACACAAGAGAGAATCAAATTTCAGTTCTCAGAATCTCTAGTCCAAAAAAATCCGTGCACAATTTATTCAACAAAACAGCATCATTTAAGGAGATGAATAAACAAACTAACAAAATGAATTTTGGAAAAAAATGATAAAACTTTTTTTGTTCCAAAGAAAGTTACCAGCATAGAAGATGGACATGTACCTTTGTGAAGCTTCCATGAGGAGATAACTTTATTTCCTCATCCAAAGGATCCCTCATCCCACCATCGACCTTTTTAAAAAGAATGTTAAATCCACTAATTAAGGAGATAGACTATGACCAGTAATAAGAAGTTAAATTGAGTTGCAAGATGAATGAATGATAAATAACCTTCCATTTTTTTCCCGAGGTAGAACGGTTGTCAATCAAAGCTTCTTTGTTGAGTTGCAAGGTGAATACTTTCTTGGACTGTTTCGTCTTTGAAGACACCAAAGTACGCCTAATCATGTAAAGTGTCAAGTGAGTTAAATACACATAAGAAAGGAACATTTATGGGTTAAACAGGAAATGAACTCTCACCTTCCCAAATGCATACAAGCATAAGCACCTCCATATCCAAACATTCCAAAGAATGGCTACATAGCAAAAGAGTGAATCTTCATCAGTTCAAAGTAAAATACTCGGTTTTGACGCAGATAGAACAATGTGTTACACTTTTCAAGTTAACTCAAAGATGTCTTATTGCGAATAAAGACTGATGCAAGCAGAAAATGTTCTGAGTTGCCATAGGCATAGTTAACTACCATTAGGTATGGTGGTTTGCCTCCAATGGCTTGGGATTTGTAAGACCTATGTATTGAAGCCCCAATTTTACCCCTGCACATTTTTAGAAGAAAACAATGAACATAATGCTCAAAGTTGCAGTATCAACTTGAGTACTGTAAGAAGTTATTTGTTCTATAAGAGTCTCACCATTTAGCAATAGAGTTTTCCTCGCTACTGTCCATTCCAGGACCAGAATCAAAGACTGAAATCCGATCTTCGAGAACATCCACACTGCAAAGAAACAACCACATGAAATCAAAAGATAAAACTCACTTTGATCATCTGATCTTTTATGACAAGAACAAACCTAATCAGTCTTCTATTTCCGGGGGAACAAGACCACACAGCTTGCAAAGAATTATCCTGTGACATGAGCAACATAGAAATTGGACTTCTTTATCAGGAATAAACGAGAAATGTAACAGAGTCAAACTCAATTTCATCCTTTGATCCTTCAAAAGTATTTGTCAGATTCTTGTTAATGTTTTGAACAAACACAATTTTGTTACTGAAACACTTACAATCAGATCCGCAAGAGCTGTCTCAAAGCTATAATTTTCAGGTAGTTCTTTAAGCATGTCAGTATCAGGTGTCAAATCCCACATATTCTGCCAAAAAAAACCAAGAAAATTATCATCATCACTAAAACCCAAGTTAAGGATCAGTGATATATATAGACATATATCAAAACTTTATTACCAACCTCATACATAATGGAAGATTCACCAGACCCATCCTAATCCAGAAATTGAAGTTGGAAGCAAAATGCATTCAGAAAATCATAGTTAGCTGAATAAACACATCAGAACAAAGCAAATGAAAGCAACAAAAGAAAAGAAAACAACTCACATCAAGACGTAATATATTGCACAAACCAGGCTTAAAACTCTCAAATCGAACCATTCTTCTAATCTTTTCACCGTTAAAGTCAAGATACGACTCGGCAGCCAGATTCCAATCAATCAGTTTCCTCTTCTTTCCTGACAACTCACAGTTTTTCCGAGTTTTCTCATACTCCTCTTTCACCAAATTAACAAAATACTTCATCGACATTTCACGTGTTGGGTTACTAAGTGCGAGCGTCACGCTTGTGCTGTTTGGCAAAAGAACCTTGAGCCTGTAAACCTTATCTTCTCCATCATCATCATGTTCTAGATCCAATACTCTCTTGAGCGATCTCCTATTGTTCATCTGAAATGAAAAGACATGTAACATAAGAAAACCTACAAAAAAAAAGATTAAAACATCCACGATGAAGAAGAGAAACTATGGATTACCTTTCGAGGGGAAAGGGAAGAGAAAGAAACTGTAAAACTAAACCAGATGAGAAGAATAAAAAGAAAGAGAAGTAAGTGTGCTGGTATTAGAAACAAGAAGATGAAGAGACGAGGAATGAGGGAGTAAGTGAAGAGTCTCCTTAAAAGCTTATACCACACGCTTCAACTCGCCAAATTATTTATAATAGTAGTTTTACTTTTACAAATAAAATGGGATTGTTGTGATTGTATTGGTTTTTTCATTGGTGTTCGAGTTCCCAAGAGAAGCAAACTATGTCATTGGTTTGTTGGTTAGATAATATTATAATGATGTTGATACCTGTCAGTCAGGCTTCCAGTCTATTGGAGAGTTATGGCGGATATCAATTTTACTGGTACCCAACCTTCTGCTATTGACTATCTACGGAAGTATTCCAGAGCTTTTTGTGCTTTTGGAAATTCCCCTCAACTTCATAGATTTACGAAGAGACCCAAAATATATATTCCCTCCGGTTTATTTTAACTGTCGTTTTAGAGTTGATTTTTTGTTTCATATTAAGTGTCGTTTTACATAACCAATGCAATTTGTCACAAAAAAATGTCCAAATTAACCTTAATTAATTACAAACAACTCAACCGAGTAAAAAAAGTGAACTCAACCGTTTTCCATCTCAAATAAAAACTGAATCATTTTTGTAACCACTCACCTAAATCTATCTTCCAACAAAAAAAAAATGGCAAATATGGTCGACAAAACATTGAAAGTAGAACAAGATGCAACTGGTAAAGATGTCCAAAGCGAGAATCAAATCTTCCAATTCCAGCATGATTTCGACCTCAACAAACTACCCACGGAAGATCATTTTCACGTCACCACAGAAGTCCAAATTCAACCTGAAGTAAAAGCAAAAGTTGTTCATGATTTCGATCTCAATATACCAAGCAAAGAAGAAGAAGAAGCTAGCCATTGCAAGGAGACACCAGATCATCTATTGGAGATTTACAAACTTTATTGTCCAGCTGCTTTTAGCAAAATCAGTTTCATTAATGTGTAATATGTTTCAGAGTATGGTGTTTTTCTATATTCGAGCATGAATAAAATTGAAAATTCAGTCTATTTTGATTACATGTCCTACTATTTCTCATGTTCCTAATTCACTATAGTCGAGCATAGTTCCTTCTTTTTCTCATGTTTCTAATCCAGTCTTAAGTAAATCACGATTAAAGAAACTGACCTGTCTTCGTCTTCTCAAGGATACCACTCGCTTTGTATTGTTCTTCACAATAAACCTGCAATAAGAAAAAACCATACGATTGAAAATAACCTTGTGAACACAATTTGTAATCGCATTAACAGAAATGATAACATTATCAAATGGATAACTAACCTTACTCTCTTAATTGATTCCTAACATTGTTTATAATGTTAGGATCACATTGGATTTCTCTCGGAAGTAATCCTTCACGTTCCAATGCTTCTTTCTTAATGTGTGGGATCTTGTAATTATTGGATCCTCCAATCCGCATTGTCTCTTGCATGCAGAGTTGCAGAGTTAAGAACATGTGGTTTATCTTCCTACTTGGGTACTCCTCATAAACTGTATTGACTGCAGCTATAAGTTGCTCAATGTTATTAGGGCATACCTTATGTTGTAATGCTTGTATTGCACTAAAAAACACAAGGTCAAGCACATTCATATCCGGTGAATTAGGTGGTTGAAACATCAATCTAATATCAAACCCGTTCTGTGAAGCCTCTTGTTGAAAAACTGTATCACTTGCATCCACATGTGTTCTGGCGTTGTCTTGCTGAATAAAGATAATCTTTTCTTCATCTTCAATAGGCCACTTCTCTCTAATCTTAGCTATGACATCTTCAAGTAACATCTTTCTAACATCTTCCCTCTTAACCGAAGT